>VWZE01014223.1:204246-269757 GCA_013396675.1 Eubucco bourcierii
GAGCTGGGATTGTTTAGCCTGGAGAAGAGGAGGTTCAGAGGGGACCTTCTTGCTGTCTACAACTACCTGAAGGGTGGTTGTAGCCAGGGAGAGGTTACCTTCTTCTCTCAGGCAAGCAGCACCAGAACAAGAGGACACAGTCTGAAGCTGTGCCAGGGGAAGTTTAGGCTGGAGGTGAGGAGAAAGTTCTTGCCTGAGAGAGTCATTGACTGCTGGAATGGGCTGCCCAGGGAGGTGGTGGAATCACCGCCCCTGGAGGTGTTCAAGGCGGGTTTGGATGTGGCACTTGGTGCCATGGTCTGGTCTTGAGGTCTGTGGTAATGGGTTGGATTTGATGATCTTTGAGGTCTCTTCCAACCTTGGTGATACTGTGATACTGTAACTTTTTGCCTCAACCTATTCTGTGATTTCCAGTCTAGTAGAGAGACCATCGGTAATGTACAGTCATGGTTGAGCAGTCAACATGAATCTTGTGCTTGCAAGTAAGGATAATGCTGTGTTTTTCAACACATACAAAAACATTGTGGCGTCCATGCCACCAAGAGTTGTGTGTCAAGAGATGGTGGTGGGAATGCTTTGTGCTGTGATTTGGTTTGGAACAAATAGGATGTTCTTGCAACTGTGCAACAATAGGACACCTGGGTTTTGACACACTGCAAAATGTCCTCAGGTGACTTGTGGCTTCCTGGCAACTTCAGACAAGTGGACTAATTGTCTATGTTCTCTACTGTAAAGCTTGTACCAAGTGCAAGCAGATACCTTGTTCTTGATGGGCATTTAAACATGTTGTTTATACCAGTGACATTAGGAGCACTAACTGTATCCTAGAGCCTATCCTTCTTTTTACAGATGTTGGATCAAAGGCTGTCCACCCCTCAAGTAACTTATGATCTGGATCAGTGACAGAAGGTTGTGATTGGATATGTGTAGGTGAGGGAGTAAAATAAAACTGCCAGGACAGTATTGATCGTCTTGGCAGATGGGTCTCTGAACACCAACAACCTCACAGTTATTGAGTTTTCTTGTAAATGTCATGGCGAAGGAGAGTTTTGATGAAGTCAATGAGGTGGTTTGGCAGACATTAGGAAGGAAATCCTACTAGATAAGAAAGGGATGGGAGGGGAGAAAATCTTCAATATCAAAGGTATTTTCCTCTGGCTGGTCCAGGAGACCAGCTTCTGAAGTAGAATTCAAAATTTTAAGTCAACAGTACTGTAGTTAGTTAACCTTGAAGTTGGAGAGCTCTTGTGTTATGAGATAGGGAAAGGAGAAGCCTTAAAAGGGTGAAGTCGGATAGCAAACAGGACCCCTAAGTGGCAAACTCTTTGGTCAGGAGAAGTTAGATTTCTCAGGGAAGGATAGTTGTCTTGGCTGTGATGCAGAAAAGTAAGAGTTTTTGTGGCAACAGTAGATTTGGATGTTGGATGCAAGAGGGTCCAAAAGATATCTGGAGACTTAATTTTGAACATGAAACCAGTCTGAAGTAGAGACAAGAGTCAGTGCAGGGCAGGTTGAGAAGGATGGGACCATGGCAGGAGCTACAGGACCCATGAGGAGGGAAACCTAAAGCTAAACTGGATAATGATGAAGAGGTAAGAATGGAGAGATGAGAGATGATGCTGTCAGGGGCAGGTGTGAGAAGCCAAGACCAAGCAGAGGGATATGGATTTTTACCTTTGGCTAAGGAGCTACTAAGTTGTTCATTAAAATAGTGAACCAACCAAATGTACTGTTGCTTCCAGACCTAGAAAGGATCTTCTGCTGATCAACCACTGTAGGTAGTGAAAACTTTGGATGTAACATCATCCTGAGGTACACCGAACAGTGTGTAACCAGATGGTCAATGAGGTGATTGGATTATATGTATTTAGCATTGATACAACCTCTTTGTTGAGTGCTGTGAGCAGTTCTAGGCCCCATAATTTAAGAAGGATGTGGAGGTCTTTGAATGCATCAAAAGGAGGGCAACAGAGCTGATGAAAGAGCTGTCCTCTCCCTCTCCCGCTGTCCTTCTCCATTTTCTTCTCTCATCAGAAGTGGCTTTCTGTGTGTGCTTTGGTCAGGGACCTGTGCTGCACCCCTGCCCAGCAAGGTGTCTACATGGCTCCACGTTCTTTCTGTCCCATGTGCACACGTGGTGGGGATGCTATTCCCATAAAACAGGCATGTGCTGACGTCTCCACCTGGTTACACAAGCTGGCTCTGGAAAACTTCTACCCCTAGATTACAAACATAGCAGGACTCTGTCTGCTGAGGTTTAAGGTTACAAAACACACACTTGTCTGCTCACATGGCTTAACCAAAACCACCTCGTTTTTAGCAGTTTGTGAGAGTTTATTCATTACACTGCAGCAGAGGAATGCAGGAATGTGAACAGTGTTAAACCTATTCATTTGGCTGGGAGACATCTCCTCTCCCCTGCTCTAGCCTGCTCGACTTAAATGGTAGTTGAGTTGTTGAGTTGACTCTCTGTCATACCAGCCCTCCCAGCACAGATGTGTGTGGCACAGCACTGGGAAGGAGCTTAAGTTCATTGTTTAAAGCAGGGCTGTTCTTCCCACTGGGATGCACTCCACATCATGCTCTGCTTCCCTCCCTGGATCCTGCCCCATTCACACCTTTCCTCAGGTTCCTCTCTTGGGTACTTACTTCAAAACCCAATTTTGTGCTCTTCCTAGTACTAGATCTGCCAGGGAGGGAAAACCTGATGGTCCTTCCCAAAGAGCCTATCCTGCAAGTCCTGGGCCACCCTGCTTGTATAGCACTACTCCAGTGCCAGCATGGACAGTGAGACTTGTGGATGGTCTTATGCTCTGGAGTCCAGGCAGGAAGGAGAAGGACAAACATCCCCTAACTCTTGTGTGGCCTACTGGGGAATTTGTTTTGCCATTTTTAGCATTAATTATTTATTTAGTGTCTCTGATTAACCATCTCCAGATGCATCTAACAATATCCTGGCATTTAAAATTAACTATTGATTTTATAAGCCTCATCACTTTAAAAATGGGAAATCTCAAAAAAAAAAAAAAAAAAGGCATCAGTAATTTTTGTTGGCTTGTTAAGAATTTGAAAGATGCAATAAAATCGGATTTTAGGTTTATTCATGCTACCCGTTCCCAGAGGAGGAATGCAGTGCTCTGCATGACCCAGCTGCTTGTGGCAGCTGCTGCCGTCACTGCTCTCAGCTCCGCTGCTGGAGTTTCACATGAAGGCCCTGGGAAGTTGGGGAACCCAGTAACGGTGGCTCCGTGATGCAAAGAGGAGCGCTGTGGTTTAGCTGTGGATGTACGGGCTGGGTGACTGTGGAGAGTTTACCAGGAGAAGTGAGTGGCATGGGTGCAGCAGCACTGTTGACCTAATAGAAGCTGGTACGGTTGAATCTGAGCCACAGAGACACATAGAACGTTTTACTAAAGGTAGTGGTAAGGCTGTGTCTGGTAATGCTGTTTTGCAGGGTCTGGAGTGAGAGTGGAAGCAGCCTAATTCAGTGAATTAGCCAGGGACCAGTCGCTAGCTGGGAGCCCCAAGGGGCCAATCAAGGGACAACCTGTGCCTAAAAGATGAGGTAAAATCAGTTGTATTTCACAGCTGGGGCACATTTGGACAGTCCAGTTGCACTCACTGTACTGTGGGATTAGTTAAACCCTCTTTCCTGGCCTGACTGGGCAATGAAGTGTTGAGCAGTAAAGAGGTTTGTGTAGCAGCCCCATGTTTGGGATGCTGAGGTGCAGAGTTTCAGTATGCAAATTCTGGATTTTAGGCCAAACCACTAAACTGTTTTGTGCTGGTGGTTCATAGCCGTACAGTGAGAGCTAGGACAGAGGTGATTTCCTGTGCTCTGTGCCGTGCTCTTTTTTGGTCACAGATAGTGCTTGTAGGTAGTTCCTGTCTAGTTTCCTCTTAGTCAAGTTGGTGGACTTCTCAGCAGGTGTGACCTTTGGACACATCATCCTTAGTTGCTGTTATGGTAATCATGTATGTGGTGATTTAAGAGGTTACAAGAAGGGGATGGGATAGACATGATAAGGTCACTAGAGCAAGTGAAGGGTTTAAAGAAGAGCAAATAAGTCTGGCAGGGTGAGAGACATTTCTGGCTACTATCTTCACTTGGCACAATCACTGCCCTGGACTGAGAAGCAGCAGTTACTTGACAGTGTGCTGGAGAGTACATACAGCAAACAGAAGTACTTTGCTTCATCATACATCTTCGTGGTCCTCCAGTCCAGGTGGACGTGCTGACCATGGGGTCTTCTCTATGGTTATCTGTACCAGTGGCTCAAACAGTTGAACACTATCACAGCTGCAGCCTCTGGCACTGTCTCTACTGCTGCTGAAAGGATCCAGCTTTGCAACCTTTGGGCAAACCTTTGGACCCTAAAGTCCTGTTTCCTTTGATAGGGACTCTGTATGATGAGGTCCACTCCACATTGCCTATCTGCTTCTCAGAAATGCCCTCTCCTAGACACCCTGGTGCATAGATATTTAGCCTGAACCTTGAGCACAAAGGGTTTGGGACTGGAAAGTGGTAACAGAACAGAAATACTCAGTGCTTTTTTATGTGTTTTGCTTGCAAAAAACACATCCCTTACTCTCCAGAAAGACAGCACTCTTAAGCTTTAAAGCCTGCTCATTTCTGATGGGGATAAAAAAGCAAAACAAAGAAGGAAGCAATGTGTTTCAGACTATCATCTTAGAAGGGATAGTAGCCACTGCTTTCACCCTATGTGATGGTGGGACACACCCCACTCTGGGAAATAAGGCAGTACCGTGGAACTGCCCCAGCTCACCTGCTGGTAACTCATACCCTGCAGCAAGGCAGTGTGGTGGGATGGAGAGACTTGTGCTAAACCAGTCCTGCCTTCTCGCCCAGCGGGTTGTTGGGCAACACTGAATGGGTTGCTCAACCTTTCCAAATTGCAGTTTCTCCATCAAGATGACGTCGATAACAGCACTTAAGTAGTCTTTTAAGAGCTTTGAAATATATAGAAGGGTATTAAAAGAGATAGGAGAGGGAGTAGGGAAAGGGATGCAAACATCAGGAATTAATTGGGAAATCTTTCTCATCATATCACCTTTGTATGTATTCTGATCCTGTTGCTACCATTAGCTTTCTAGAGCTAGATCAAGATAAAGACTGTGGTTAATGAAAGGTCCTGAACCTTGCTGTTGCTGATGGGTGATGCTTGACATCGTTACTATGCTAACATCAGCAACAAGACTGATAAAAAATGCTCATGTTTCATGGAACATAACCTCTTGGGATGAGAACAGGTCCTGTTGCTGTGCTCTGCCCTGCAGATAGAGTTTTTCCAACAAGCATCTTAGGACGATGCACATTTGTTGACACAATCCTTTTGTCACATCCTTCTGTGCCAGCCCTTCTCCACAGGCCTTGTTGTCCAGCAGTGGATGGTCAGTTGCTATTTCAGGGTTTGGGTTGTGGCAGTTTCTTCTTGTTGCTCAGTCAGGGAGGGCACAACTGGTGACTTTGCACTTGTTTAGTGGCTGTTGCACCCCACTCCTGTGGTCTCTGGCTGAGCTCAGCCCCGTGTGTATGCACATGCAGGGGAGCAGGATGAGTGCTGGCAATCCTTCTTCCTCCTCCATGGTGCTAGGACCGACTGGTGAGCTGTGATCAAAGCAAAGCTTCTGACTTGTGTCTCTCTTCTCAGAGGCTACCTGGCTCCAGCATTAGCCCTCAGTGGCGTTGTAGCCTGCCTGGGAATGGGCACAACTCCCACATAGCTCCTGGGTCGACTCTCATTAGGGAGGGTGTGTGCTTCGGGGAGGGTGAGCGGTGCCTCTCGTTTTGTTTCGCCGCCTAGCAGCCAGGCTGCAAAGCCAGGACGCAGAGCAGAGTCTCTTCCCCAGGGCTTGTTCTCACCAGCACTCGCTCTGGCTGGCAGCCCTGGGCAGCGCAGGGCAATGATTAATACACTGGCACGACAGCAACGTCCTGGGTAGCTAAGCCCTTCTTGCACTTGCTGATGGTCCTCTGGATGGAAACCTCATCAGAGCTGCTCTGTTTTGAGGTGGGGGTCTCAACCCCTTGCCTTGACTTTCCCCATGCACTCTGTGATTACGAAAGGCATTTCCAGGGAAGAAGTCGTGACCTCCAGTTCTGTGCTACTTCCTCTAGGGACAGCTGGTGGCCCTGAGATAGCTCAGTACCCCAAATCGGATACATTGCTAGAAATAGAGGGATGCTGATGAGTGCCAGAGCCAAGAGGTGAATTTTTCTGCCCTTTACAAACCACGTGGAGAGAGCTAGGCTTCAGAATCTCCCCAAGAATGGTTCCCAGCTTGGCACCTCCCAGTGTTACTGGGGACACTGGGTAAACATCATGATCTTGTCCTCACATCTTCCCACTGACCTGTGTCATGTTTTGGGTCCATCAGAGTGTAGCAATCAGAGCAACTTGGGTGGTTTTATGAGACAGACTTGTGTGTATTGCTCACTTTTCTTCTTAGAGGATAAAGAACGGATTGCCCAGAAAGGCTGTAGATGTCCCATCTCTGGAAACATTTAAGGTCAGGTTGGATGGTGCTGTGAGCAGCCTGATACAGTTGAAGCTCACTACAGAGTGGTTGGACTAGATGACCTTTAAAAGGTCCCTTTCAACCCAAAGCATTCTATGATTCTATGAGGGCAACTCCTGGCCCAGCTAACCCAAAGGAGCAGCTCAGGTACAGGACATCTCCTCAGCCTGCAGGAGCTGCAGGACAAAGGCTGTCTCAGCATGCAGTGGTATGGGCAGCAAAGGGGTGGTGTGTGTAGATCTGAGCACTCACAGCGCTCAGCTACAAATTCTTCCCAAGGTGGGTGGCTTGAGGCCTTGTTAAAGCTGTTTTTAAGTCATCTGCTTGTACCTGCTCTTCTACAGTGAGATGCATCAGTCTCAAAGCCAGCTGGAGAGGCACAAGGGTTCTTTGCATCTTCTCACAGGACATACCTTTCTGAATACTGAAGCACACAATTTACACATTTTGGAACATAGAACAAAAACTTTAGGCAAATAATAAATACACATATCATATGAGTATATACAAAGCTGTGCAGTGTAACTGTATATGAAGGGATCAGCATCTTGTTACTTCTCACTGCTTGTTAGTCAGATGAACTGGTAAAGATGTTGATTCCTTTGTTAGTGTTTTAGCTTGTGCTTGCATTGTCCCTGGTGTAACCCAATCTGTAGCCATGGGTTTCACTCTTTAACACTTTTAGTTAGGCAGAAATAGCTTGCTTCGGGTTTGCAGACAATATTTCTAGCTGGTTCCTCTGGTGCCATGGGATCATATAGTAAGCCACTCAGCTCAGAAATCGGATCCCTTAGCCAAAACCATTCCAGTTTTTGGACAGCACATGTAAATACAACTAGTCACTAAAAATAAAGACCTGTGGCCATGCTTGATGGCTCATCCCTTCAGCAGCTGAGCAGCATTACTGTGAAATCCGGGCATCCTTCTGCACTGCTGCACCCAAAACTGTTTCAGACTGTTGACAGCAAGGGATGTCACTGAATCCGCTTGCAACAGGCAACCTGTTGAGCTGATGTGACTCTCTATTTTTCCTCTCCTCCAGGCTGTTATTCTGTAGATTTGTTTCTCTGATCAAGTTTGAGGTCTTGCATGGCAAACTGGCGTGTACTGGCATGGCTGAGAGGGAGGAATGAATAAAAACAACATCACGGATTGGTCCCAGTGCCAACAAGCTTGTTGGGGAGAATCACCAGTGTAATCATGTTGAAATTCAGGGAGCTGCAGCTGAACTAGCTCTTCCTTGGACTTTCTGTCTCTCCACTCTTCCCTGCTCTGTAGGGTGGTTTGGTTGATGGTGATAAATGAGGAATCTGCACACATAGTTTGTTACTTCACGCTCTTTTAAAGTTAACAACATAAAGTGGTGGAGGTTAGGATAGTTTTCCATATTACTGTTCACATTGTCATCTTTTCCCATATTTACATCCCAATCTGATACTTTGTCAGTATCAGTACACAGAGCAAGACCACCCCTGGGAGGTGTGAAGTTGGGAGGAGCTGAGCATCAGGGTCAAGGCTGGAAACCCACTGTGGCGTTTGTTGTCCTTCTTGCTTTAGATGAACCAAGTTACCCCCTTCCAGCAGACATATTTCTATACAGCTTGTGTGGAGTTGGGTTTTGAACCTTTTACTGGCTGTTTTCTTAGCAGCGTGTTGTTTGCCAGCATCCTTGATGCGTCATGGAGTTGGAGCCACTGATGTCCCTGCTCCCTGTAGGAGAGTTGGACTAGATAACTTTAAAGATCCCTTCCAACCCAAACCATTCTGTGATTATTTCTAACCTGCCCATGGTAACCTCTTTTGGAAGAGAGGGGAGGAGGAACATCCTTCCCCTTCATAGTGTTCCTTGAGTGTGTGGCATTTGAGGTGCACCATTTTTCCTGCTCACTGTGCAGTAATGCCAAGCCTTCTCTTCTCTTGTATCTAGGAGCCAAGTGATAATTCCTGTGCAGACCAAGCAGCTTTGATTCTGTCTTGCAGTGATGTGTGCATGTGTCCAGGTTGACAGGAGTGTAAACACCCATTTCTTTGCAAAGTTTCTCTTGCAGAAGTTGAGAATGACTGAAGCCAAAGCTCACTAGTACAGTTTGCTTTATTGTGGGTTTTTTGTTTGTTTGTTTGATTGCTTGGTTTTAATTTTTCCTAATGTTCCATGTGTTTTAAGTGCTTATTTTACTGGATGCAGGGGGTTGCTTTACCAGTGCATGCCTGCTGTACCTCTTCTAGCTCACAGATGTCACCCCAGGTGTAAGAGAGGATGATAAGAACAGCTAAGTCCTAGAAAGGTGTTTCCTGTAAATCCTGGAGAGGAGCCATTCTAATGGGAGGTGACTCACTGCAAACTTGTGGCCAAAGGAAGAAGGATGGCTTTGAGCAGTGGTGTTATGACCCGAAACTTAAGCCTATAGCTGGGTCACTGCCCTTCTTTCAAGTTATTTTCACTGGGCTGGAAGCTTTCTTGTTACGCATGGAATTGCATCCAGGGAGGATCTGAAAGGTCGCTTAACCCTTTGCCATGCAGTGAAAGCAGAAAGGAATGATAATACAATAAATCCAGAGTAAGCCAGCCACCCCTCCCCAGAAAAGACCCTGAAAAGCTGAAAAAACACACAAAGGAGCATTCTGGGTTTATATTGTCTGTTCAGCAAACAGCCCACATCTGGGTTGAGGTTGCACCAAAAGTTTATACAGTAATTCAGTGCTATTTGGCATGTAACACAGGTAGCAGTGCCTTTTTCCTCTCCTCTCTTCATCTTTACTCTAATGCATTTGACTGAATTATAGAGCAAATTCGTGGCTGTATAAATACCAAGTGGGAAAAAAAACAACCACACAGCAGAAACCATAGGCATTGTTTAGGCAGTTCTTTGATGTAGTTTAGCCATGAATATAAACCCTGTGAGCTTTGTGGGATGGTTTTAGGCTAAAAGGGGCTTGAGATGGGTTTGCTGGGTGCCTTATAAAAAAACACTGCAGATGTTTCCCTTGCCAGCCATTCTCTCTTCATGTGTGTGCCTTGCAGAAAAAAGCACTTGTACTCTTGGCTTCGAGACTAAACCTGTTTTACTGCACAAATACTGCCAGAGATTCGCAATGTGTATGTACACTGACCTCAAGGGAGATAAGTCCAGATTCAGGGGCTGCTGGACTCATCTTCCATGTTAGTATCCTGGCTTTAACCAGGGTCTTTGGGAGTGGTGGTTTGCTTGGGCTAGAGCCTGCAGCCAGTGTTGGTGTCAGGAGTGGGACTGTGCTGGCATGGCTCGATCTGCAGTGAGGAAGGAAAGGGCAGGGCAGTTTGGCAGCTGAGATGTGTATTCATTTGGGAGTGTGTGAAGAGAACTAATCCATGATGCTCAGGAAAAAATTTGGCTTAAGTACCAGCTCCCAGGAAATTGCCATCAGAGTAATTAGCATGTGCTGACTTATTTGTGCAGTGATAACAGCAGGAAAGTATTGAAGCAGGAAAAACAAACACATTATTCACCCGAACCTTCAGTGCACAGCCTTTACCTGACAGTTCGCTCTTTGCGATATGCAGATCTATTTTTAGGCTTCCAAGTCAGACGGGTGCTTTTTTCTCTGTTTGTTTTGAGTTTTGGGGTTTATTTTGATGACATAAATTGGAAGTGAATCTGTGCTTAGAGATAAACAAATGCGTTTTTGAAACAAACCTTTTGAATACCAAAGAGTGTTTTCTGTGGAAGTGCTGAAGCGTCACTACCAGACTCTTGAAACTTGTGCCCTTGCGAGTGGAGTGAAGATGCTGCAGGCAGCAACCAAGCTTGACAGGAGGAGGTTGCTGTGCAGATGTGGCTCTGGGTACTGGAATTAGATCCCTGGTTTATTGGAAGTATTTGGTGCGACCGTTAGCATCTTCTTTAGCCCAGGTTTCACTGCTCAGTGGAAAGCAGTGCTTAGCAAGCTGGGTTGGAATTGTCCTGTCAGACGTAAACACCAAGGAGAAGGTTTAGTAACTTGGATAATAATTATTATTAATGAGAGGCTCTAGGAGAATGACACAAAGAAGTTTGTGGTTGTGAGGCATTTGAGGAGGATGTTTAGGGAAAGGCATCCTTATATCTGTGAGTATATGGAAAAGCTGGTAGAGAGAACAGGAGGTGTTTGGAAACCCATGGAAAAAGTTGATGTGAAGAAATGTGTGGATTCAGCTTGGAATGGGAACAATGGGGATGAAAGTGTTTGCTCCGCCCTTCCTTTCCATTCCTCTTCTCTTTCTTACTGCGGTGTCATCCCCAGCCACCCGCAGCAGCGATTCCCTGCCAGGCACTTACCCTAAATCCTTTGAAAGCTCCTCTTCTCCTTTGACGATTAGAAATAAATAAGAATGGGGGCAGAAGACAGGCTGTCTGCAGGGGAAGAGAGCGGCGGGGCCCCAGGGTTTCTCCTGGAGATGGATTTTTGTGAACAGCTGAGGAAATCACCAAGGCAAAGCACCTCCCACAGCCAGCAGCTATATCACGGGCACCTCTAGCTGTAAATGCAATGCAGATAAATCAGAGTTAAAGTGCCTTTTTTAAATATCAAAGGCTTTCAGGTATTCAAGGCAGCCATCAAAAAGGCTAGTTACCATTTCCATATCTTGAAATCTTTGCATGGAGCCTGCATGCCTCCCCGAAGGTGGAGGTTAGGCAAACACTAGCAACACAGCTCAAATCAAAGGTGAAGGAGTGAAACTTGTGACCTCTCTTAATAAAGATTGGTCCTTAAAGTCTTGAGAAGTGATTCCCATGCTTTGCAGCTCAAAGCTGCCCTATCCAGTTGCAGTCCAGTTGCCCCATTGTTAGCCTGCCCTGTATTTTCCAGCTACCACATGCAGGCCTTGCGCTGGAGGAGGGTAATTTTTGGCTGTAGCCTCTAGATTTCTTAGGGAGCGATAACAGCCTCTTGATTTTTCTTCCACAGGTTAGTTCAGTCTCTTAATTTCATTGCTGTCACAGCAGGGCTGTGCATTTTAAGCTCTGAACAAAGGAGAAACAGATGTGAGGGAAAGCATTGCAGATGCACAGCCATGAACCAACACCATAGAGTCATAAAATTGTTTGGGTTCAAAGGGAAGTTAAAGATCATCTAGTTCCTATGCCACTGTGATCCACAGGGACACCTCCTACTCTGCCAGGCTTTTCAAGGTCCCATCCAACTTGGCTTTGAACACTTTCAGGGCAACCTATTCCAGTGTCTCACCAACCTCATGATAAAGAATTTTCTCCTAATGTCTAATGTAAATCTAGCTTCTTCCAGTTTGGAGCCATTGGCCGGGCTGGGAAAACTATGTGCAGTGCGTTGTGCTAATAACTTTTAAAGTAAACTGTGTCCTCTGCTTGGAGGAGAGTAGATATTTTCCTCATCCAAAACAGTCATTGGAGGATCAGGTCAACATGATCATCTGTTCCATTCAAATCCCAAACTGGCCTTCTGCTAGCCTTATCTTAACACTGGTAAGTGTTTTGATGGTTTGGCTTTTGATGCTGATGATCCTGATATTGCATCGTTCTTGCCACTGCTGCAAATATTTTGGCAGGCCACCATTTCTGGTATAGGTTAATTAGCCCTCCCACTTCCACCTTTTCTTCCCCATACTCTTCCTATGCTATTAAGACCAAGTGTGGTCAGAAGCAAATCTCCTTATTAAAATACTTAGAGCCTTTCTTATGCCAGATTCCAGAGAAACAGTTCTGTAATGCTGTGGACTTTACAGCATTTTAGCTGAGTGATTTCAAAACACCTGTATTAATACAATGCAAAACAAGCTTGAAGGAACATGGATCAGCAGAAATTAATGGTTTTCTTTAACACCTGGTTTTACAAATGTGCTCAGCTCTGATTCATATCTCAGTCATAGCTGCCACTGCTTCTCTGACTTGCTATGCTAACCCCTGATTTAGGGACATCAGTCCCCCTTGCCATCTCTGAGAAACCATAGATGTGGCTGAGCAGATGTGGTTCAGCTAAGCAGTTTTTCACTAATGGACAGTCTACTGTATTGCCCATGCTTTTCCTTAACATTGTCTCTAGCCCAGGGGCATGATTTGGTATTATCCTCATGGCCCCTGCTTGAGAGAGCAAACTGTTAGCAGATGGAGCGTTGAGGCACATGCTAATTGAATTGGTACTACCATAAGCTGGACTACAGGGAAGGAGAGAAAAAGGCTCCTGGTCCAGTGTGTCGTACAAGAGGTTGTAGTGTCAGTCTACAGACGTCACAGCTCCCGGCTAAATCCAACTGTGTCCGGGAAAACACACTAACTACCTCCAAAGTGGAGAAGCCCAGAAACCCTCAGGTAACCCATCCAGAAGTACCAATAATTGGTGAAGTCTCAAAAGCTGGAATTGAGGAGCAAAGTCAAAACACTGCTGTTCTCTACTGGTTTTAACCATCTCAGAAAGTCACTCCACTCTAATAAATGCCTACACTCTTGCCTGCTGTGGTGTGACACTGCAAAGGTATCCCTGGCCTGTTCCTGCTGCCTGCAGTGGAAAAACCATGAACCATAATAGGGATTTCTGGTGTAAGCATCTGGGGAAAATGATTCCCTTCTCAATTTTATTTCCATTTCCTTGTCCACTGCTAAATCTGACTGCCAGATGTCTGCAGAAAGCTCGTTGAAGGGACATCCCTCCAAATGGCGCTGGAGAGCTGCAATTGCCCCATCCCCTTGGCTTCTGAGGAGAGGAAGGGGCTATGTGTGCTGGGAAATCAGTTGAAAAGCAATCTGACTGTGAGAGAGAAGCTAAATCACCTTCTTACAGAATTAAAGAGTTAAGGCACAGAATTTTCCGTGCCTTTCATAGTTACAGACCACATCAGTTTGGAAGGGACTTTGAAACATACCTGGTCCAACTTTTCCTGGGAAAGGGAGCTGAAATTACCTAGCAGCTTGTCCAGTTGCATCTTGTAAGCCTCCAGTGATGGAGACTTCATTTTGTCTTTAAAGAGGTTGTTCCAGTGCCTGATTATTCTCACTGTAAAAAACCAGTTCTTTTATCATACTTTAGGTTTGCCCCATTGGTGTAATATTTTGACTTGTTTTTATCTGGTTGTGACTTTTCCCAGTTCCTTATATGGAGGAAAAAAAAAAGGGGGGTGGGGGTGTGGGGGGTGTGAGTCTTTTGTTGAGTCTTTTGTTCTATCAGCATCTCACCTTGGTGCTCATGATGGGGATCCGGTGCTTTTTCTGGTCTTCAGCAAAATCCACATCATGTAGTGATGGAGTAGAGAGGACCTGTGGATGAGGCAGGGATCTTTGGGACCACTGATAATTTGGCTTCTAGTCCTTTGTACCTCATTGATTTCTAGGTCTAAGGTCATGGTGCTTGTTTAGTCCACCCTACTGTGTAACACAGATTACTTGAATTAGTTTCTACTCTGATGGCATTTTTGGACCCAGACATACCTTTTTTTTTTTTTTTTTTGAGAAGAAAGATGAAGAAGGTGAAAGAATATGTTTTTATTTTAAAAATTACCAGTGCTGGATTGTTGGCCATGACAGTGGGAGGACTTTTCCCTCCATTAATTACCTGCAGTGTTGAAAAGTGGTATCTTTGTTTCTCGCTTCATTTGCTGTTGAGTTTCAACTTTCAACCTTTGGTCTTGTTATGCCTTTGTCTGGTAGACTGAAGAGCTTGCTTCCTGACAGGTACTTACAGGCTGTGAGGTACCTTTCAACTTTCTCTTTGATTGACTTCCTTGAACTTCTTGGTACAAGCCTGGTTTTGTTCTTGTGGCTGTTGTCTGAACTCTCTCCAGTTTTTCCAGCATTATTGTTAAGTGTGGGTACAAGTGTTAAACCTCATACTCCCATCGACTGTGCCAGCCCAAGGCCCAAAGATAACAGGGCCTCTCTCTGCTGGTACGTGACATCCCTCATTTGTGCATCCAAACATTGTGGACTGCCTTGTGAGCTCATGTTGGGCTAATTATGTCTCTTAATTCAACCAGTCCTGTAGGTCTTACATATTTGAAAAGTTGCCATGTATCTATATGCCAAGCGTGTCATTAGTCTTTATGATGTATTTTTTTCATGGTTGGTATTTTGGAAGCAGGTTTAGCTTAACTTTTCTAGCTGTACCAGCCACATATCAAAAATCTTTGTGTAGGTGAGAGCTGTTAGGACCATATTTTACAGCACTGGAGGAAAAGTGGTTTGTAAGAGGTAAATAACATGGAGATGTCTCTCTACTGTGTGCTGGGACATGACAGACCACGTGCCACTGGGCTTCCAGAGTCCTGCAGGGTTTTTTTACCTCTTCAACTCTTGATGGATTGCTTTCTCCTGTGGTCATAAACTGTGGAAATGGTTAACCTGCAAGCCATGTGCCAGACAAACATGTCATTGCTGGTGAAGGAGTGTAGCACCAAGGTCCTTGCTTGGAAGTCACTGGTTAGCTGCCTCCATTGAGGTTTTGGGTCAGGGCTAGTGTGTTTCAAGACATTACAATTAGAGGGCTGACTACATTTCCAGTTGGGGCACTTTTATTGTTATTTTAATGTTGTTTCTTACATATAATGACTCAGAGGAAACAGAGGTGTTGATCTGATGTGGAACCTAGAAAGCCTTTTGGTAATAACATCCAGATGTTTCCGTAGCACATCTGTTTAAGCCACTGTTGAAATTGGTGCCTTCAGCAGCCGTGCTGGTGCTTTTTACTGCCTGCTGCTATGTGTGGTGTTAATTTATTAGAAATGCAGGAGTGGAGGAGGGGAAAATCTAGACAGCAGTAGAAGAGGGACAACCAGCTGTTGAGGAAGTGTGGGAGAGGAAGGCAGTCCACAAAATAACCCAAATTATTTTTCCTTTTTACCAGTCAAGTAAGGTGCTTGAAGGTAGCCTTGCATGTAATTGCTGTAAGTACTGTGCCCCAGGTTTACCTGGTTACAGGTCAGTGTGTACTTGTGTTGCTGCAGCTCAGCCATGTGGGCAAGGCATTTGTCCATCTGAACATTGACTTCAGCTGAGAACAGGACAGACTTCACTTGTACAAAAACCAACGTGTGAAAAGATAGTCCTTCCTGTCCCCTGATTTGTGGGAAGCTGTTTGCTCACTGGTTGTATCTGTGTTTAGCACTTCAACACTGCATTGCTAATCCCTGTGCCAGGATTGTCAGCATGTGGTGTTCCTTCCAGGGAGGGTCAGCTTTGGGACAGCTTGGCTGCATCATGTCAGGGCTTCAGGCAGCCAGGATGCTACTGGAAGCTGTGCTTTTAATGTCACTGTGTCAGTGTCGTGCCCTGCCCAGGGGAATATCATTGGCAGCCTGAGGATAATGCTCTGTAATTCCAGATGTCCTGAGCCACAAAGTCTCTTTCTAGGATGTACATTGCAGACTCTCCATTTACAACTACAACCTTTCCAATGACATACCCTGCCCCAGCATGTGCTGGAGCTCCTCACACCACACTGCTCTTTCTCTGTTTTGCTCAATGACTTCTGCTGGTGACTAGTTTTCAAGGTCACAGAGAACGTATCTTCAGACCAGACCAGTTTGTAGTGCTCAGTGGAAAGTACTGACATGGACACTTGGAAAGATGCTAACAGCCACAAAGTCTTTGAATAAAACAGAATCTCATTGTTCAAAATTAGGGTTAGTGTGTCACCTCCTTCCAGGGGTAGTGAGGTGACGTTGGAGGTTGTGCAGGTTAAAATGGAGGAAAAAGATGGAAGCCTGTGGTTAAGGTGTGGCAGAGTACTTCACTGAGCAGGAGACATTGATGTGGTAGGTGTGTGTGAGATGGATGGCTCAAAGGCGTAGATCTCATCCTATTCACGTTTCTTACTGTCTAATGCATGACACAGCATCATGACTTAGCTGGGGATGGAGTGTCACATGCGTTTGGTTACACGTCAGAGAGCACAGGAGGGAGAAGGATGCAATGAACAGCATTGTACAACTCAAAAGGAGCCTGAAAATGGTTTGGTATGTATGTTAGAGAGCCAGGCCCCCAAGACAGCACAGCAGATCTTGGAGCAAGAGAGGCAGAGTGGCATGTAAGTGAGTGACATGTAAATACAGAGAACAGAGACCATATCTGGGCTTAGAGGTGGTACTGCCACCCTCATGGCTTGGGCCCTGTTTTCAGTTCCTGCCTTCTCAAGTGTCCTTTGCATGCTCCCACGGAGTGCCAATGACATTCGCTTCCACTACACCAGTTATGATTGGGTTTCCTTTGCCAGCGACCTGATCCACTCCTCTCACCTTCCCTAGCAAAAATGTGTTTGAGTTTCAGTGACTATGTACCTCCTATGCTACATTTTGTCCCCAAGGGAGGAGTTTCTTGAGAACCAGGGACCGGCCCTTCCACTTTTCCTGCCAGCCTGTGACTTCACTCTGGGTCTCTGTAACTAAGATTGTTAAATCTGGATAAAACCAAAAGTCCATTGATAAAAGAGGTTTCTTCTTTTATGAGGCTGATTTACAAGCTATGCCCAGCTGCTTCCTAAACCTGAACTGGTTTGTGTGTAACCTAACCTGTCAGTCCTCCTAGGTTGCTAAGTTGGAGTTGGCAGTTTGTTCCTAATGAGACAGAACTGCTGATCTGTTCTTCTACAGTTCTTACCATCCAAAGAAGCCTTGTAGACATCTCCATGTTGATTCTCCATTTTCCCCCAAATGTTCCCTGAAAACAGATGAAGGCTTGTTATTTCTTTCTCAAGACCCCTGTGCTAGACTGTTTGTATCTGGGCAGTGTCCATGGGAGGACATCCTGGACATTCAAAAAGTCTTTAGTAACTGACAAAGTGACTAAGTACTGTATTTGTTTCTCTCTGTACAGAAAAACTTGCTACTTTGGATAAAGCCTTGAATTTAATCTAGATTTTAAACAGTTTTTTCCTGCCTCCTCATTGGACCAGTATTTTATACACAGTGAGGCAGTGTCTGCACTAGTATTAATTGACACACAATGTAGTAATATTGCTAGTCTATGTAAATCTCTAGTTGAGCACAGAAATGGTCTTATGATAGAATTTCCATGCAAAACTAACTAGATTGCATTGTGTATCAAAATTAATTTCATTTGGTTAAAGCAGTTCAGTGTTTCCTTTGTTGGTATTTCAGCTAGCTGGGAAATGTTGGCCAACAGGCCACCACGGTGAAGTTGAGAGCGCTCTCAGCGGGGAGCTGGCTTCAATATATCCTCCTTTTTGGAAAAAGTATAGTAAATTTTTGGAGTGGGTTGGCTACTGACAGTACATCTAAACTTTGTGACTGTATCTATATTTTTGTTTGTATTTGAAATGACTCTTTGTTTCTAATTCAAGTTAACAGTGATAACTATAAAAGTTTTTGACAATGAAGATCTTCCAACTGTTCTAACAAAGTGCTTTGAATCAAAATGAGTTTGAATTTAGCAACTTTTCAAATGTCAAGGTTTTTTTCTTTTTTTCACTCACTTAGAATGTGGGAAAAAAAAAAAAACAACAAACAACAACCAAGATCTTGAAACCCTCTGAGAATGATAGAAGTGGGGTTTTTTTCAGTTTTTTTTTGACATCCCTTGTTCTCTCTGTTTGAGTAGTACCTACTGTTGGCTGAATTTACAGGCAAGAGCAAGGTGTTCTTTCATCACTTCTGCAAGGCCAAGGTAGCCCTTTTGAAGGGTGAACCAGTCATTATTCTCTTAATAGTAACAGAAATAATGTATCAAACCTGAAACTTTGTCAGTCTGTCCCAATCCAGGTAGTAAAACTGTATTTTCTTTACAGGTTCATCCACTGGATGATGGAGATTGGCAAGTTGTGGCTTGGATTACAGTATTTCAAGAGACTTTCTGCACTCATGAGGCAACCCTACCCCTAGACTTTGGGAACAGGGGAACTTAAGTTTTTATTTCCAGTATCACACAAGGAGAAAGAATGGAGTTGGCTGCTTTGCACAAGTAACTAAATCAATGCAGTATTCCTGTTGGGAGTGATTATAAAGAGGAAAGCCTGGAGTACAGCTCTCATTTCAGAGATGGATTTTGCCCAGGAGGATAGTGCACAAGGGAAGATAGAGGAGGAAGGAGAAGAGATGGTGCTATAAGCCACCTTCCTGACTTCCAGAGTGGGACTGAAGATCAATATGAGGTAAAAAAAAACAATCCTCAAACAGCCAAACATTTGCCTTCCTTCCCTTCTCAGTCACATAGCCATCAGACAAAAAGTGGAATGAGTCCGGGCATTGATTTTTGATTGAATAGTTTCTCCTGTTGTTCCCAATCTCCCTCCTGTTCCCTTGCCTACTTCCTGTGTCCTGTGTGGCCCATGTCTGCTTCTGCAGAGCTCATCACAAAGGCCAGCTGGCACTTGCCTAGGCTTCATGTAAAAATCATCATCAGATTTCTGTAGTCTTATGTGCCCATATAGCTAAGATTTAATTTTTTCAAGCATCTCTACATACACACATTAAATATACAGCTTCTGGAAGAAGCATTGTGCCTTTAATTTATGCCAGAGTAACTTGCTGCTTTATTTTTGGAAGTGAGGATGACAAGTCTCTTAAACTCATCTGCACTCTTTGCAGCTTCAGCTTTAGAGCATGGCAGTGATGTTATTTTCCAAACTGATGAGATACAAAGAGAGCTAAATTAAATGGGCCTGTTTCATTGCCATATCCAAAGCCAAAAAGTAGAAGAGCAGGAGCTGGAAAAAAATGGATCAAAATTACCTGGTTTCAATTTACCACATTTTGGAGAATTGTAAAACATCAGTTCCAGAAAAGAAAGTTGGAGCTTGATTTCTTTTTTAGCTTGTCTCCTAATGGCATTTTTTTTCTCCTAAACATGTGTGGCTCCTCACTTGTACCCTCCTCTCAGGATGGCTGGCATTCCTTGGAGGAGGAGACCGGCCAGGATGGCAAAGGGGTATCTTAATCTCTTGGTCTTTCTAACAGTAAACTTGATAGGCATGAAGGACACTTGACTTTCCTCTGTTAAACTTTGTGTGTTCAGCTTGTTTCTGTGGAAGCTGTATGATGGTAAAGGTAGAAAAGGGCTCATTGGACTCTTCCTCTGTAGTTGCTAGGTGTGATGTTGCTGTGTAGGCCATGCCAGCACTTACATGTAGACCCGTATCATAGTAACGTTTTCTAAGAAATTTGGTGGTGATGATAAATGCTGAATTGAACTCCACTGAGATTAAAATCCACTCATTTTTTTGCAGAGCAGGGGTCTCCTTACTCCCCCTCACCCTCATGTCTCATGACTGAGCTGGAGGAGCCATCTCTTAGTATTACTAAGAAGTTTCTAACCTCTGACTCATACAGTTATTAGTTTAACTGCTTGTATTGTCATTGAGTATACCAATGTCATGGGTAGATCTGGCGATGGGAAGATAGCACTGGCTAGAAAGCAAGATTGATTTCACAGCAATGAAGAGGTTATCTATGACTGAGAATCTACATATTATGTTTTTGCAGCAGATTTGCATCAGAGAGAGGAAGGAAACTTTCAGAGTCTGGGTATGGCCCAATTCCTTGGAAGCATCAATTTGAAATATTTGGAGTTTAAGTGTGAGTTTCTGAGTGGATGTTTGGAGGTTAGTCTTTAGTTTTGAAGAGTGAAGAATTCCACCATTTGAAGTTGATGGTGAGGGAACCTCTGATACATACTCTGAACAACAGCCATGCTGTTGAAGATGAGAGGAAATAGAAGTGACTGTACAAAAGTGAGGCAATCTAGTTTGATATCTCCCTTGATGATAACCAGAAGAGGAAAAAGTGTAAGAAGGAGCCCTCTGGGGATGAGCCTTCCCCTGCATGTCATCCCAGCAACCAGTGAGTAAATGTGCTAAGTGCTTCTTGGAGTGTCCTTGAGTTGTCCCCGTGGATCAGCAGATGCTCCTGTTGCAGCTTAGGTTGGGGAATTCATTACTTTGAGCAACCCAAGCCGTGCAGTGTCAGGCCCAATATCAAATGTATATGGATTAGCCCAGGTCATCTAAATTACAGGTGCTAAACTGGACTTGGCAGGGGAATGTCACAGCACTGAACAGACCAATGGTCCTGCTGACTGAAGTGGACCTCAGGAGAGTGGAGTTCAACCCTTTGACCCCTGTATTTCTGTCATTTAACCCCTCCACTTCCTCAGCTGCAAAGTGTCTTCTGGGAGTACGTAGAGAACACTGGTCATATCTGTGAGTCTGAACTGTGCAATGAGTAGGATTTAACAAGAGGAACAGAAAATGCTGCTCAGCCCCATCCTCGTTAGTTGTGTAGTACTATTGTGTCCTTAGAGGCTTGATGCTCAGAGGATAGAGGTACAACCTCTCGTGTCTCACAGGAGCCTCTTCCAGGTCTCTGAAGAAGAATGGAGTGTAATTTGGCACTTATTATTTCATTGCATCAGCTTTTCCGAGCCTGAGAGTGCTCTTTGCACAAGCAAATAAATTACCCAGCTCATTTTGCTGTGTGCTCTGCAGACAGCCATATGTTTGAGCCTGATAGAGATTCTTATCTCACGAGCTAAAATTACTCAATGGAAGATGACATTTCTTATCAAGGGCTTTGCTGAATCAGAGAGGGCCCTGGCACCCAGCTCTGAAACACAGATCCTCTTTGTCCAGCCTCTTGGCGCGGAGATAAATGGATTTGTGTCTGTAGGTCAGAGGCGCTTACGTAAAGGTTTTGCTGCAGATCCAAGGCTTGTCCATATGCTCAGGAGGACAAGGAACCGAGGAGGGTATGCAAGGCAGTTCGTTTAACTGAAATTCAGGAGCCTGCAGCTGTTCAAACACATCTTCACTTGGAAGAGGCTCCTATCCATGGCTGATAACTTGAGGCTTTGCAGCCAGTAGGAGCCAGGGACCCTCTTCTCCCACTGTGCTTAAAGGCTTTGCTTCAAATTAGGTGGTGTGAATAACCATCCCCTCCTACTGGCAGTCATAGCTTTTCTCCAGACTTACTCACAGCTTGCATAAAGCTCTGTCCGTGCTCTCACCTCTTTAATGGACTTTGCCTTTCTCCCCTGTGTTCTTTGGGTTTTATCTGGTAGCTGACGATGTTACAAGGGTGTTTAGCATGTTGGAGAGAGCCAGGGAGAGATCTCTGCTCTTCCTTACAGCTTCTTCCTGCACAGCCTTACAGCTTCTTCCTGCACAGCGTGTTCCCATTACTTTCTCTTTGTGATGCAGAACTAACAACATGGGCCATTCAGCTTCTAAAGCTTGTCTGGGCAAAGCTCTTGACAGAGTGCAGATGAACTTGCTGATATATCATCTTTTCCTGTATCCAGGCACTGTCCATGAAGGCAAGTTCATCCCTAGGAGCCCTTCTGGGCAGAAAACAAGACTAGTCACCTACCCAACCAGCCAAACTTGGTCAAAGAGGTTCCTAGAATATGTAGCTCTGAGTTAGCATCTTTGTTTTCTCCTCAGAGGAAGTGTCTTTGCCAGGTCAATACTCTCTTACAGTGTTATACTAAGAAAAGGCAGAGTCTTGTCAATTCAGAATAAACCTGGTAAAATACCCTTTTCAGTGGAGAGAGACTCTGAAAGTGCACTGTGGTTTCTTCTGCTAAATGGTCTCCTGTGAGTTTTTCCAGTTTTCCTGTGACCATAGCAAATTGCTTTGTTCACCCTGTAATAACAAGTAACTTCAAGCTCACCTGTGGCAGACACACAATGCACAGGAGGAGATCAAAGTCCCAGGAGTCAGGAAAAGACATTCAGTGTAATGTTCACAACCCCACCAGGTACTGTCTAGGACATTGTTGCTGAAGATCCCACTGTGAGCACCCTTGCTGGCTCTTCCCAGGTGTGCTCTCAGGAGTATGGGGCGGGTCTGAAAGTCCTGCTGCCTGGAGATGATTGCTTTAGTTCAAAGAGCCAAACCACCACACTGCTTTTTGCACTGCCCCATGAGATGTCTGGAGATTGCCTTTCATTGTGTGGTGGTGGGCTGAGACTGTGCCATAAGTGGCTCCTCAGGGATGCTCTTTTGCTGTTTGCTGAAGCTGTCCTCCTTGTCAGTCTGCAAGAAGTGCTGGAGCTGGTGTGTGCAGCATTCCCAGCAAGGCTCATCCCTGGGGCAGAGCAGTAGGAGTCAGAGAGCAGGACAGTGTTGCCCAGCAGTCACTGTTCCTGGGGATGTGCAGCTTCCCTCCTTCTCCTGAAACTGTCTGCAGTCTGATACTGAGGTTTTTCTATGTCCTGCTTTCTGGACACCCTTGCACCCATCAGAGGTCACAGCACAGGTGTCCCAGGTGCCTTCAGGTGTTGTCCCACATGGGCTGAGTCCCCCTTCCTTTAGACTTTTTCTTTTCACCATTTTCCTCCCCAAATCATGCTGAGTCACACTGACCTTGTCACACAGACCGTGAGCTGGCCCATCACCTCTGGCCCTGTGCCACCAGTTGAGCAACTGCTGCCCAAATCCTGGTGCCCTGAGGTCACACTAGGTTGGAGGTCTCCAAAGCAGTGATCCTTGGGCTTTGCTCCTTTGTCAGGTCTGCATAACATCGCACCAGCCAGGTTTTACCCATTACCTGCTGAGGTATCTGTTTAGCTCTGGTTTGCCTTTAGGTGCAGTGCTGTCCCACCCTGTGGAAACGGGTGGTTGCCTCAGGGGAGGATTGCAGGTGGTCACGAGGAAGTGCCATGCTCAAGGCTGGTGGCCAGCTAGGGCAACCAGCCAGCGTAACCAAGTCACTCCCAGCTGAGTCAGCCTGACTTGTCATGCTGGGTGCTTGCTTTTCAGGCTCTTGCAGGATCATGTTGGATTTGTTGAAAGAAAGAGGAGAGGGATTTCCCACTAACTGACAGCTGTGTCCCTTGTCTCAGGCAGAGTCTCACTGTGAGTTCTAAACTGTCATCAATAACCTCGGTTGAGTCAGATTCAGGCTGCATAGCCACAGTGTGCACCTTGCATGCCCACAGCAGGCATCTTGGCATGCACCCCACATATCCATAGGACACACATCTCAAGCATGTCAAGATTATGTACCAGGTAGTGGTGCCTAAGGTGTCGAGGAGAGCTTATATCTTTGCTTTCAGTTTCCAGACTGAATTTGCAGTTGGAAAAAAACAAACCCAAACCTGTCATTTTATGTCAGCTAAGGTAATTTTTCTCTAGAAGCCACCAGGACAGAGTCAACCCGGAAGTTACAGTGCTCTTGCTAAGAACTGTTTTCTGGGTTAAGATTGCATACTCTTAAGGGGAAAGTCGACGCAATTCCAACACATGGATGGGATGTTGTCAGTGCCCAGTTTTAGTCCTCTTTTGACATGGCCTTGATTGATGTTGCAGTTCTGGTTGTCTGTGGCTGATAGTTGTCCCATGGGTATTTCTGGGAATGTGAGGATGAGGGCTAGAAGTGCCCCAGTACTTGAATCCCCAAATCTGTTCCGCACAGCTGATGCTAGTCAGGTAGGAGTCACTGAGTCTAGAGAAGCCTCCAAAACATCTGCTTCATGCTCAGCGCTTCCCAGTACTAGCACAGGCTTGTGCACGCAAAGCAGAACAAGCCAGCAGAAATGTATTACCACATGGGGAAGAAGTAGATGAGTTTGGTCCCTCTCATTTTGAGCAGGTCAGGAAGCATCTGTTAAAAGATATTTAGTAAAAATTAAGTGGGAATCTCTCCTTTATGGCTTTTGTGTCTTGAAAGCATAAAGCCTGTTTGCAGAGTTGCTGTGGACAAATGCTCTATCCTGCACCCTGTGCTTGCTCAGCTAGATTCTCAGTACCAGCTTCTCCCCATCCAGTCCCTGTCTTCACATTTCAACTCTGCTCGATCATCTTTCCCACCTGATTTGTTACAGTGATAAATACCTCATTTAGGTAATTGCCATCTAGTTTTAATTAAAATTCTTAATGCCTTTTTATTCTGAAGTGAAGAAAAAAAAAAAAAAAGAGGGGGTGGTGGTGTTAATCTTGATTGCCTCAGAGTCTGGGAGCATGCAGCCAGGTGCCCTTGACTTTAGCAATGATTTAAGTGCCTGTGTAAGTGCTTTTCTGATCTGAACCAAAATTACAGTAAATCTTGATGACTCACCACGGGAGTCTTTCATCTGCATGCAGGTCTGTAAGTGAAGGAAGCATTGACAACTCTTGGAGCCAACAGAAAGAATGTGCAAATTCTGGCAAGGAGGTGACTTACTGTGGAGTTGAAAGCATGACACACTCCTTTGTGTACTCTGTTTCAGTTGTCAGGAGAGAGTTAGCTCTTATGATGTGATGCTAGGAATGGGGACGGGGTTGTTTTGTGCCTTCTGAATGTTGCCAGCCATTCAGGAGGGTGGGTGCTGCTGTGTCTCACAAACTCCAGCTGGCTGAACATCGTGGGATGCAGGATGAAGCTGCACTGGAGTCACTTGTTTCAATTGGTGCTGCAGCAGTAACTTTACAAAGCAGTTGGTTTGTAGCCTGGGAAATACTTTTCCGCTGACTACATCCCTAGCTAGCAGTCGCCCTCCCATTCTGAGAGGTGAAAACAGGAAGAGTGAAAAGTTCTGGATGAAGGTTCTCAGCTCTCAAAATTAGTCTATTTTTTTTTTCCTTTTAAATTTGAAGTAGTTGATCTCTGGATTATTCTTTAGAGGTTTATTTCATCAGGCTTTGCTTTACAATTTTTTGAAAATTTTGGAGGGAAGTGTCCCAGCAATCATAGCTGCAGAGGACCGCATGAGATGCAGGCAGGTGGCAATGCCAGTGGATTAGAGGTCAAAACAAATCAGTTTATGCAGTTCTCTTGAAGAAATTCAGCCTTATGAGGGCACTGGGCAGCAAAACACTTTCCCAAGGAGAGACAGAGCATCACTGCTTCACTGCTGTAATAGAGGAAAGGATCCAGCTCTCTTCCCCAGGGAATGGGCTGGTGCCTCTTTTCCGTCTCTAATGTCTTTGCTTCCTCATATCTGATATAAATAATTTATAAGGATCGAAACATGATCATGGGGCTGTCTATGCAACAGTAATGATAAAGCCTGAGGCCAGGCAGCATGCTGGGGACCTGGTACTAATACAGTGCCTGGTCTTCATGGACAGTATGCCAGATGGACAAGGGCTGGTTTGGAGCCTGAGCCTTACTAAAGTCACCCAATTCAGCTGATTCCTGCTTTCCATCTTTTTCTCCATGTATCCTTGTTTTTTTCCCCATTTCTTTTTTGTCCTGCCTTTCAGCCTTCTTTTCTACTTACTATGATCTGCATGTGAAAACCTGACAGCTCTTTTTACTAGGCAGTAGGAGTTGCGGCTGTAATTGAACTGCAGGTATTTTGGCTGCATCAAGAACTAAGCAAAGAGGCTGTCACTTCTGTGCAGGTCTGGCTTGAACTTGGGGATGAAAAATCATGTGTCAAGGAAGAGGCAAGTCTGCAAACCTGTGGTGGCAATGACAGATGACAGTGGGTAGGAAAATCTTTACCCATCTTTGAGTTCAGTATATATAAGTAGCCAGTGAATGTAAAATCCATGAGGCATGGTCTGCTCTTAAGCCCTGAGGTGCAGGTGCAGCAGAGTTTAACTGGCAGGTCCCAAGGCAGTCCCATGGGTACTTGCAGCTTTCTGGAAATCAGCATGAAGCAGAGCCACATTTTACTTGGCAGACTTGCTCCTTGACGGGAGCTCTGGAGAGAGGGGGAAGATTATGCAGAGTGGTTTTGCCATACATTCCTTAGGCGCAGGAACAGGCTGTCCCAATGTGCTGGAAGATGAGCCAATGAGGGAGACAGCCAGACTGGATGGGCAAGGAGCTCCTAAAGGAATTAAGGAAAACAAAGAGGGTCTATCCCCTTTGGAAAAAAAGGGGAGGTATCCCAGAAAGAGTTTAAGGAAACTGCTAGGTCTTGTAGGAAAAAAATTAGAGAGGCAAAAGCCCATTTAGAACTTGGACTGGCCATTGCTGTAAAGGAGAATAAAAAATGTTTCTGTAAATATATTAATGGCAAAAGAAGGGGCAAGGATAACCTCCACTCGTTATTAAATGTGGAGGGGAATGTAGTAACAAAAGATGAGGAAAAGGCAGAGGTACTTAACACGTTCTTTGCCTCAGCCTTCAATAGTGGGACAGGTTGTCTTCAGGACAAGTGGCCTCCTGAACTGGCAGATGGAGTCAGGGACCAGTATAGTCCCCCTGTAACCCAGGAGGAAGTAGTAAGGGACCTGTTGAGCCACTTGGGTCCTCACAAGTCCATGGAACCGGATGGGATCCATCCTAGGGTGCTGAGAGAGCTGGCAGATGAGCTGGCCAAGCCACTCTCCATCATTCGTCAACAGTCCTGGCTCACTGGAGAGGTACCTGAAGACTGGAAGCTGCCAGTGTGATGCCCGTCCACAGGAAGGGCCAGAAGGAAGAACTGGGAAATGACAGACCTGTCAGCCTGACCTCAGTGCCAGGCAAGGTTATGGAACAGGTCATCTTGAGTGTCATCACACAACACCTACAGGATGGCCAAGGGATCAACCTAGCCAGCATGGGTTTAGGAAGGCCAGGTCCTGCCTGACCAACCTGATCTCCTTTTATGATCAGGTTACCCTCCTGATAATGCAGGGAAGGCTGTGGATGTAGTCTGCCTGGACTTCAGCAAAGCCTTTGACACCCTCTGCCACAACAAGGTCCTGGCAAAGCTGCCAGCTGCTGGCTTGGACAGATTCACTCTGATATGGGTCAAGAACTGGCTGGAGGGCTGGGCCCAGAGAGTGGTGGTGGATGGTGCTGTCACTAGTGGTGTGTCCCAGGGATCAGTGCTGGGCTCTGTTCAATATCTTTATTGATGATCTGGACCAGGAGATTGAGTCCAGCATCAGCAAGTTTGCAGACGACACCAAGTTAGGAGCAGATGTCCATCTGTTGGAGGGTAGGAGGGCTCTGCAGAGGGACCTGGACAAGCTGGATGGGTGGGCAGTGGGCAGTGGGATGAGATTTAACAAGGCTTAGTTCAGGGTTCTACACTTTGGCCACAACTACCCCAAACAGTGCTAAAGGCTGGGGACAGAGTGGCTGGAGAGCAGCCAGGCAGAAAGAGACCTGGGGGTGCTGGTAGAGAGTAGCTGAACATGAGCCAGCAGTGTGGCCAGGAGAGCCAATGGCATCCTGGCCTGGGTCAGGAACAGTGTGGCCAGCAAGACAAGGGAGGTTATTCTGCCCCTGTACTCAGCACTGCTCAGACCACACCTTGAGTGCTGTGTCCAGTTCTGGGCCCCTCAATTCAAGAGAGATGTTGAGGTACTGGAAGGTGTCCAGAGAAGGGTGACAAAGCTGGTGAGGGGCCTGGAGCACAGCCCTGTGAGGAGAGGCTGAGGGAGCTGGGGGTGTACAGTGGAGAAGAAGAGGCTCAGGGATGACCTCATTGCTGTCTACAACTACCTGAAAGGAGGTTGTAGCCAGTTGAAGGTCAGTCTCTTCTCTCAGGCAACCAGCAACAGAATAAGGGGACACAGTCTCAAGTTGTGCCAGGGAAGGTCTAGGCTGGGTGTCAGGAGGAAGTTATTGACAGAGAGAGTGATTGGCATTGGAATGGGCTGCTTGGGAAGGTGGTGGAGTCACTGTCCCTGGAGGTGTTCAAGAAAAGACTGGATGAGGCACTTGGTGCCATGGTCTAGTTAATTGGATAGGGCTGGGTGCTAGGTTGGACTGGATGAGCTTGGAGGTCTTTCCCAATCTGGTTGATTCTATGAGTTAGTAAGCACAGCACCTGGAGATGTTTGAGAGATAAAATAGAGCCAAAACTCCAGGGAAAATCAGTAGTGCCAAAACTCCAGGGGTGGGCTCACCTCCAGGAGAGATGCCTTTATCTACCCTCTTGTCCCATCTCTCCTTTGAAGAAAGGCTGAGTTAAGAGTTCAACCTGGAGAAGAGAAAACTCTGGGAAGACCTTGTCGCAGCTTTGTAGTAGTTGAAGGGGCCTTAAAAGAAATATGAAGATTGATGAGATACTTTTTAGCAGGTCCTGTAGTGCCAGGATAAAGGGGGAGTGGTTTTGAACCAAAAGCAGTTAGGTTTAGATTGGACATAGATTTTTCACAATGAGAGAGAAATGAGGAACTGGAACAGAGGTTGATACCTATCTGAGGAAGTTGTTCTAGGCTGGGTTGGACAGGATTTTGAGCAATCTAACCTTGAGTAAAATGTCCGTGCTCATGGCAGAGGGAGTGGGCAACATGGGCTTTGAAGATTCCTTCTGACCCAAACCATTCTGTAATTCTTCAAATCCTGGAAGTTGTGGTGCCCTATTGCAATTGATCCATTTACATTAACTGAGAGAGAGGAAACATGTCAGTCCCAGTCTGTTCAGCAGTAGAGGTATTCACATGCCAAGAAACCACTGGCAGCTGCATCAACTCTGAGGTGGTAGGTGCAGGAGAAAGGTAGAGGAGTGGGTGACCCCAGAGCTTGAGCATCCCTTCATCTGTGCAGGTGAGCTGGACCAAAGCACCATAGAGAAATGTCTGTGAACCTACAGAAGTATTCTCTTGAGTTACTGCTCTTTCTTGGGTCTTTGAGGAAACAAGTCAGCCTTCCAAATGGGGACTTGACTGTAATTATATTGAGAAGTGCCATTTGCTGGCTCATTTCTCTTGGCGTCTCTTGCTCTGGTTGTTGAGAGCTCATTTCAGTGGGTAATTGTGCCTGTGCCTGGGTGGCTGGTCTTGTCAGTCTTCCTAGTGTCACTCTTGGAAGTAAACTGTAAATACATATTTTTAAACTCGGGGCTTTCATTATATCAGATGCAGGAGCAGGGTCTCCTTTTTCTGCCACCTCAAATTTATCCTTCATACAACATGTATAATCTTTCAATACCATTTAAAAATACTGCAATAGTATTATAGTAGACTCACGCATTGTAGTCAGTTATAAGAGCAGGATGCTCACAGTTCCTGGGACTCTATGCTGTGCTGGGTTTTTTTGGCTTCTCTTTAAGACTTGTGTAAACCACTCTTTATTTTCAGCAAAGCATCTGTTTTAGCTTCGTGATTACTTTGTCTTTTAGACTGAAAGAGGCCTCAAAGGGTTTTAACCTCCTGCTTCCCCTGCCTTGTAATCTCCCCAGGGTTTGCCAGGCTCTTTCCCAACATGAATGGGCGGCTGGAGGGGGAGGAAGAAAGCAGGGGGGGAATTCACTTCCGATGAAGTCAGCCGAACTCCATCCTGCATCGGGTGAGCCGGGAAGGACCCGCTGCATCCGCCGCTCGGGATGCTGCCAGCGCCGGATTACACCCGGCAGCCCTGCACTGGGAAGCTGGTGCTGACTGCACTCCCCCACTAGCAATCTTCCCATGGGAAGCTTTTCCTGACAGGAAGATGCATGAAGTTGTTAAATACTTCCCAACCTCTTACTAAAGTTTCTATTCTCTTAATTTATTTTCACTTTATTTATGAGCTAGATGATGATTAAAAAACAAACCCCAAAGAAACAAGCAAAAAACTCCAACCTTTTTTGATAGCTTCTGTATTTCTTTTTCACTTTGAAGTGTCTTGTTCTACATTTAAGTAGAGAGGTGCAGTGGATATCAGCTTTGGAGAATACCTCAATTAATTGCTTTATCCCAACAGAAAGGGATATTTTAGAAGAATTCAGGTCATAGGTGTGAAAATACTCCACCTGCTTGATAATGAAGAGAGAATCATTCATCAGGTATGTCCCTTCTTCCTTCCCAGGGTGCTGCTTTCTTTTTGTGTTCCCACTGATGATTTTAAAAGTCCCATCCATGAGTCCCCATCATTATCACAGGCCTACTTTGCTGCTTAGGCCCCATGCATCTACGAAAGTCCTGGGCTGCAGTGGTCCCACAGCTGAGTTACTGTGCTGTAGTACAGAAGAAAGGGGTCGTCCTGCTTTCTGCTGCAGAGTCTTATGGGAGAAGAAACATCTCACCTGAACTGAAGGAGGATTGCTGCACAGTAAGGCTGGAGCCTGAAGCCGGTCAGATGCCTGGGTCTTCTCCTGGGACTGCTGGAGCTCAGTGAGAAATTGTGCTGCTGTGGACCACAACCCTTGGCTCTCGAAGCAACTTTGGGTTTCTTTCAGTGCCTGCTCCTGAGTGTGGTAAAGGACTTGATGTCCACTAGAAAATGTGATTGGTGACAGAAGCCTTAAGTAATATGATACCATAAGAGCAGGGAGGAATCATGGCGGGAAACACCGAGAAGGAAGGAAACTACTCCTTCCAGTATCTTTCCCTACCCCCATCCTTCCATCCTTCCTGTTCCTGCTCAGTGCTCTGCCTCAGGGACTTAGTCTTCACTTCAGGAGGTCCCACTACCCCTTCTGGTTAGGAAACCAATTGTGCAGCTGGTGGATGCTGAATTTTTTAAGTCCTGATAGATGTTTTTGTTTGTTCGTCTTAGACATTGAGTTTGGGAACAGTTGGAGCCTGAGAAGGTGGTAGCAGACAATTTTGTCTAACATATTTCAGTTTTGTTATTTTCCTGCAGCTATTTTCACAATACTTATATGGAAGGTCAGCTTATCTCACTCCTGCTGTGGTAAAAATGGCTAAAGAAAACATCCCTGTTTGTAGTGAAACTGGTATGGTTTGTGGCTTTTATGGGGTTTTTTTGCCCCTTTTTTTTAATCATCTTGTACTCTTGAGCAGAAGGTAACAAAACACTCAAGGGCAGAGTCTTATCTCGTCTCCATCAGTGCAAAGGTAGGATAACTACTGCCATTTACTGTGGGATTACATTGTCTCATTTTCAGACCCAGGCTCACTCTTTTTAAATGAACAGATGAAGCCCTTTGCAAATGGTGGAGCACATTAATTTTCTGACCCTTCTTCTTACTTATTAAGATAGGTTGCATTATAGTTATTAGGAGGCAGATCTCCTATAGCACAGCAGTTGCATTGTCATTAAAGATAGTATTTTTAATTCTTCTGTACAAGGAGCTTCATTGGGTGGTAGATACAAAAGAGTTATTCAGCAACCTAGGGCAATGCCAGGTTTGCAGCCATGCAACTGCAGCTTGCAAGGCTGGATCTGAGATTGCACACATCTAACTACCCTGCACATGGCAACCTTTCACAGCATCTATGTGACATTTCAGAGCTGACCTGGAAGCTGAGGAGATGGCAGCTCGAACAGTGCAAGGCTACCTTGGTTCCTCTGCAAGGCTGGTTAGGATTTGGGCGCTGGAGCTTTTATGGAACATCAGGAATTTGGGAGAAGAGCTGTCAGTCCTCATGTTCTTCATCAATTAACTGGTGTAGTCTCCTGTTGCTGGGCCAGTGTTCAGGAGGTGCCCTCCAGTGTGACAGTGGCATTCATCCTGCCTGAAGGGTAGTCAGGGGCTCATTTGCTTTTTTAATTAGTTTAACTGAGAAGTTGCAGGCTGGAGGAAGGGTGGGCTTGGTTTCTCATGTCTGCTCAGATGCTAGACTGAGTCTGCTTGTCTCAGCCCAGCAGAGGGCTTTATAATGTCTTTACAAGTCTTTGTGTCTCTGGCCATTAGATAGATGCAAATCATAAGATTTTAAAATAGGCTCCAGTTTGCATGGAGTAAATGAGTCAAATGTTTCCCCCTTTTGTCGTGATCCTTCTGCCTACTGATCAGTGCTGGGTTCAAGGTGGTGCACCAAGGGCTGTGCTTACTTCTCTGCTCCAGTTGTTCAGGGTCAACTGGAACCCAGCTCCAAAGCCTGCATTTCTTTGATCACTGATTAGTGAACTCAGCTTTTTAAGGTAAATATCACAACTTTGTGGGAACTGTCACCACAGTTGCCACATAAATGGTGTGAAATTGCTGTCAAGGAGCCAGTCCGTCCGACATGGGAAGTTTTCCATATGCTTGGAGATATGGGAGAGGACCTTTTGGTGCTTCTGGGCATTGAGGAATTCAGCCTCACAGCCTTTCTGAGAAGTTATTTTTCTGCCTACTCTGTAAACTGTGAAAATGAAACACACAGAGGAAGAGATTTACCCCAGACCATGAAGGATGTTGCTGTGTTCGAGATCAGAATCTTCATCTTCTGTGTCCCAGTTTTGTGCTCCGTCTGTTAATACACTGCCACTATTTATAGCCCCCTTAAGTAGCCAGGTTGTTTGTAATTAGCTTCACCAATAGTCACTCTTCCCTGTGCTGCGGGTCCCATCAGCAGTGCAGCACGCTCCTCTGAGCAAAGCTAAATACAAGGGTGGCAAGTGAAAGGCATCCGTGTTTCAAGTTGGTTGTTGCTGAGCTGACACGTGTCCTTGTAGCTCTGGTGATCAGGCAGCTGCCTAAATACAGCTCCCATATCTTAGTTAAAGACGAGGTGTTACTACTCAGGGTTTCCGGGGCGTTACTGTGCAGACCTTTGAAGAAAGTGAAGAAGTACAGTCTCCTCTCCACTGTATGCTGAGTCAAGGCTTCTGCTTTCTAAGAGAGATAGCATCTCTCGTTACCTGGAAATTTAATTAATGGCTGCAGACATCTTAGACAACGGCTATACTTACACTCCAGCATACAACAAGAAGTAGTAGTTACTGTAGGGATTGGGAGGTGCACTTGGAGCAGCTGGATGAAGCTAAGTGACCAAACCAAATGCAAATCCAGAAATAGACTGACTGTAAAGGGGATGACTCTGAGGTGTACTTCTCTTGCATGCCACCAGTGGCTGTGATTTTGCTCCATAAGAAATACACCTGCCTCTCCAGCATTTACCTTTCCAGGGTAAAGGTGCTGTCTCGGGAAATGGATGCATGTAACAGTTATGGGGGACAGACTAATTTCACACATTTTTCTTAAGAATCCAGTCTTCGAACTTCCAGGCCTAAAATAAGGGATCCAAAAATGTTCTTTAGCCTGTAGAAAATGGTGACTGGATGACCAGAGTGCTGTGTCACCTCGTTGTGTGCTCACCGTGACTCGTAGAGCAGAAGTTGTAGGGGCGGTCAGATGAGCTCACCTTTCCGAAAATGTACATGTTAAAAGGGTTATCAGCTCCACAGCCGTGACCTCTTGTGAGAGCACTGCTCAGCTGCCAACAGATCTGCAAGATCTCTGTCAGTGTCACCACATTTTGCATGCAAGGTTTTTTTCTCTCCGCTTCTTTGATATAAATGTATTGAGATAATTATCTTTGACTGTGCACACACGCATGCAAACCGAGTTGGTTGACTGAACATGGGCACAAGCCTTATGTGTTTAAACCAGTGGTCTTTATTCAGGCAAAAGCCCTGTTGATTTTGCCTTGCTTCTGTAAATTCCAGAGCCTCAGTCCAAAGCTGGCAGTGCACATTTGTTTGTCTTTGTATTGTAATACAGATGGGCAGTGGTTGTAATATGACTGCCTTTATTTACTGATAGAAATGCGTAGAGCTGTGATAGGTTTCTACATAGATAATTATTGATTTCCTTTTTTTACTTTCCCCTGCAAAACTGTCTAAGCTAAATTCTGTGTTAGATCAAGTTCTCAATTGATTTAGGTCTGAAGACATTTCTTTTTTCACCAAAAGCTATTTAGGGCTGACAAAATGGCATTTTCTTTTGCAGGACTCTCCTAATCTGGGTCTAATTTTGTGTCACATGTACTGCAAAAGCCCTGCTTAGGCTAGATTACAGCTGTGGCCAGTTCAGTTCCTACCCAGTGCTTTATTTGCATCTTGAAAGTAGGATGTAGTGGTTTTCCCCCCTTTTACCCTGTACACTGATTTCCTATGAAATTTATATTTAGATATAGGCAATTTTGGTTCTGCATCTTAAAAAAAGGGGAAAAAAAAAAAAGAAAAAGAAAAAACCCCAAACCAGAGTGAAAGATACTTTTAGAAAGGTCTCAGAGCAGCAGATGTGCATTTAGAAAAGTAAGGGAGATAAGAACTGGACACAGTCAATAGTCTGTCTTGGGAGGGTGACCCCATCCAGGTCCATTCCTTGTGTCCTCCAGGTGAATTCATACAGGAAGAAGTAGACTGGGGAGAGCTGGGAGCTTGCTGAGCCCAGTTCAGGTGTATTCTGACCTGTTGAAGCGGGAGGAGCTGTTGGTTCAGGAGCAAATGGAACTCAACCTGGCATGATTTTGCTTAGACTACAAATGAGAAAAAAGTTTCTAATTATGTCAGAAGAGAGAATCTGTTTAGTTGGAGTGGTAGGAGTGAAGTGTTTGGTTGATTTCCGGGCAGAATTAAGGTAGATGCAGATGGAGTTCATACTCCAGGGAGGTCCTTCCCATGTAAAAGAAAACCAAACCAAACTAAAAGAGAGAGAGAAAAGAAAATGTATATAATGAAAAGGAGATTGAGGATTCAGGAGTGAATAAGTTAGCCTGGTTTTATTTCTAAATGGCCGTCCCTATATGGAGCCTGCGCTCAGTGAAAGGATTGGTTTTATTTTGAGGCTGTTGGTTAGTGCTGAAAGCAGCTGTTCAAGGCTGTAGTAACATGGTCTTTTTCATCTGCTGTGAATGTGTTGCTACCATAGGGGCTGGTCCCCTTGAATTTGCTCTCTCAAATTGGTTTGCAGCCCATGCTTGTTGTTGGTGCTAGGGTCACACAACCATGCAGCAGGCTAGGTCGAAACACTGGCTTGAACAAAGTTTAACCCAGAAGACAAAAAACATAGCAAAGCTTATTCTTGATAGGGTCAGTTGCAGCATTTACCTTACAAGAGCTTCTGTCCCTAGTGGAGGTAGGGAAAATAAAGGGAGTCCTGAGTTGCTCTGGAGGTGCAATGTGAAATTATACCATCACTGGAGTCCTCAGTACAAGAAGGCCGTGGACCTGTTATAGTGAGTCCAGAAGAGGGTCATGAAAATGGTGAGGGCTGGAATGCCTCCTCAGTGAGGAAAGGCTGAGAGATTTGAGGTTTTTCAGCTTGGAGAAGAGAAGGCTCCAGTCAGATATTACTGTGGCATTTCAATATATAAAGGAAGCTTTTAAGAAAGATTGAGAGAGACCTTTTTACTGAGGTGTGTGGTGACAGGATAAGAGCAGTGGTTTTAAACCAGACAGGCATAGGTTTGGTTTGGACATGAGGAAAATATTTTTATGATAAGGGTGGTAAGACAGTAGAACAGGTTGCCCCATTACTAAAGTGTTTGAGATCAAACTGGACAGAACACTGAACAACCTGATCTAACGAAAGGTGACCCTGTCCATGGAACTGAGTTTGGATGAGATGATCTTTGAAGGTCCCTTCCAACCCAAAATGCTGTGCTTTTACAAAATGCTGTCCTAACCATGACAGAACTTTAATTTTCCACTCCTTCTGAGGGAGTAGAGGATGGAGGTGGCCATCTCAAACTTAATGCTTGAATGTAGAGATTTCAGGGTTTGATGGGTCTGAGGTGGTCCCTCATGCCTACTGCCCAAGTACAAACAAACCAACAGAAGCATTGTGCCCACCCTTAAATCTCCCTGCCCCACAAAGCCTTACCACTGGGCTGCAAGGGTAGCAGATAGGCTACTCTCTGCTGGCAGGAGATTTCACAGCAGCCTGTGTGAAATGCTTTTGTGGCTCGCTGATGTTGGGGTAGAGTGATTCATACCTGTGGGGTTTTCTCTTCCTTTCTGCTCTGCTAAGCTGGGGAGGTGTTTGGAGTTTTCTCCCTCTCCGCCTCCACTCTCCATCTACCCCTCTGAAATCTATGTGAGGCACCCATGCGATGACTCAGCCCCCTTGGGAGACCTTTGGGGTATTTCCCCCACCTCAGCAGCAATTTCTCTGGTGAGAAAGTTGTGTGAGGCTTGTCCTCAGCTCTTGTGGCTCACCAGAGCTCACCAAGGTGCAGGCAGGCGGTGGACACAAAGGTCATGTGTGGATGGGTGCAAAAGGGCAAGTGTGGTCATTCAGAGTTGCTTTCATCAACCATATTTGGAACAAGGCGGCTTTGTAATTTTCTTTTTTAAATTGTACCGTTACGTTATTCACTGTTTAGTTTCTGAGCTTTAGTTAAAACAGAGTTAGGTGAGGAAGCATCCCTTCTGTTCAGGATCGTTTTGCACCCAGTGCATGGGTAGGTTAGGCTTTTATAGACACTGACTCCAAGCAGCTGTTTCCTAGATGCTGGGTCCTTACTTGGATTCACATTCATTGCTTATCACTGCTTGTGGAAAAAAGATGATGAGCACAAACCCCCACACTGACGTTATTGTGGCCTTCCAGTATCTTAAGGGGGCCTACAGGAAAGCTGATGAGGGACTTTTTAAGATGTTGGGCAGTGATAGGACTGGAGGGAATGGAGCAAAACTAGAAGTGGGTAAATTCAGGTTGGATATTAGGAAGTTCTTCACCCTGAAGGTGGTGAGACACTGGAACAGGTTGCACAGGGAGGTTGTGGGGGCCCCATCCCTGGCAATTTTTAAGGCCAGGCTGGATGGGACTTTGGGCAACCTGATCTAGTGTGAGGTGTCCCTGCCATGGCAAAGGGTTGGAACTGGATGATCCCTGAGGTCCCTTCCAGCCCTGACAATTCTATGCTTCTATGAAATTTGAGTCCCCATCCCGAAAGCTGCATCTTACACCACCTCTACCATCAGTGTTTGCTGCAGTGTCCACCAGCAGGAAAGGTCATGTTATGGTTTAGTTGTACTCCATATGGACCTTTACAGTTGTCTCGCTCCTCCTGGTGTGTGTGTTTCATCCCCACGTCAATATTCCCTCTGCCGCTGTAGATGCTGTCTTGCTGCACAGATACTGTCTCCTCATTTTTGCTTCTTTGATAACATGTTGTAATAGTTCTTTTTACTTTTCTTTACAGATTTATCTGGAAAGTATGACTGGCAGGAGCAGCTTACTCACCATTAGATAAGTATTGCAGACTACAGAATCACAGAGCTTTAGAGGTTGGAGGGGACCTCCAGAGATCGAGTCCAACCCCCCTGCCAAAGCAGGATCCCATAGGGTAGTTCATACAGGAACGAATCCAGGCAGATTTTGAAAGTCTCCAGACAAGGAGACTCCACAACCTTGCTGGGCAGCCTGTTCTACTGCTCCATCACTCTCACTGTAAAGAAGTTTCTCCTCATGTTGAGGTGAAAACTTCTGTGTTCCAGTTTGTAGCTGTTACTCCTTGTCTTATTGCCACTGACCACCAAAAAGAGATTGACCCCATCCACCTGACACCCACCCCTCAGAAATTTGTATACATTGATAAGATCTCCTCTCAGTCTTCTTTTCTCCAGATTAAACAGCCCCAGTTAGAGTAATGGCTGAGGTGGATATATTGTTTTACAGCAGTGGTAGCATCATGCCAAGAGCCAGGAGCCATAATTTCTCTACCTGTGATTTCCATGCTTTGAGTCTCTGGAACCTTGATTTGTCTGCCTGAAGAGTTTACAGGAAATGTTTTGCTTCCCCTGACGGGGTACAGCTCGTGTTATTTCAAGACATATTTCAAGATGTCACCTTGTAATGAAAGCTGGTAGCCTCATCTCTTCAATGGATGCCATTAGTGGCTTTCCTTGATTCTTTGTGGGTTTTGTTTTTTGTTTTCTTTCCAGAGCCATTACCCCCTTCTCCAGCACTACAAACAAGAAGTTACAGAAACAGGTAAGGCAACTGCTGTTGCAGCATGTTTATTTTGAGTCATTAAGGGTGAAATACTGGCTGAAGTAAAGTTAAACAAAAAAATCCCATTGACTCAGCATCAGTGAGAATTGTGCCTAGCGTTCTGGACTCCGCTAGGAAACCACTTGGAATAGCTACATTTGGGGACAAATTTGCAGGGCACCCAAGAGGGTGTTCCTGAATCTTCCTCTCCTTCCAAAACCACTGGTATTAAGGCTGGGTGAACAATAGGTGTTAGGATTTGGGAAGGGTGAGGAACCTGTCCTTGGGGAAGATGCAGAGGAATCTGAGCTGGGAACATGAGGAGGATGTATGGGATAGTTAGAGCTGCTTAGAAGATGTTAACCTAAGTGAGTTGCCAGGGAGCTGAGGTGGCTTTAGCTGAAGGTGGCTAGGTAGCTTGAAAGGGTGCAAAGAGACACAAAGGAACAAGGGAAATTTGGAGTCAGAAGGAGACGTTCTGAGAAGCAGCACTGCAACAGGGGGATGTGCTAACAATGGTAGTGTGCATGGCTCTGCTTGATGTCCCTGTTTGCTCTGTCACCAGGAACAACTGGTATCCCACTAATGGGCTAGACCACCATGATGAGTAGATTCAGCACAAGCAGCATGTCCTTTTTGCCAGTGCCAGCCTGGAGCAGGAGCTTCCATTGAAATAGTGAAGGGGTGTTAGATGTGGAATCTGCTTTGCAAGGTGTGTTGTGCTGAGGTCTATATTGTAGCTTCTGTTCTTCAGGATGTTGTAGCTCTGGGGTAAAGAACTGTGTCCTGCTTGTGCTATAAAAATAAGTTACATTGCAGCTGGCTGCAGAAACTGTTGTAGAAAGCCCTGCATGATGGCTTAAACATAGGCTCAATTAGGTCCCTGCCTAGTAAAGTGAAAAATGCCATTAATTCTCCCTGTAGAGTGTATCAGATACTTGTATGCCATGAGTTAATTGCAGGTTTACACTGTTCCGAGTGCTAATCTGGTATTGCTTTTTGGAGGAGAAATGGAGGTTTGGCTTTTGGGCATTGTGTAGCATCACCAAGTGAACACAGGGATAAAGGCATCAGGATTTTTACCGGTGTGTTTTTCCACTTTGGGCATGTCCTTCTACAGAGAGATGCCCAAAATCCCCCCAAAACTCCAGTGAATGCTCTTAAACATCACTTGTTGGAAATGCCTCAGGGATAGAAAACTGAACACTCCAGCCCCTGCTCTGCTCACCTTGAAGCTCTGGGGTCAGGGTTGCAGCTCAGAGGCAGTATCTGGTGCTTCCCTGCGGGTGGCCTCTGCCATGCGTATTCAAATCGAGCACCCAGGCATGTCACCTCGCTGTGACGTGGGGCTGAGGTGCATGGGGGCTTTCCAGCCCTCTGAGCAATTATTAGTAAGAGGGTTCGCGGGTGGTGTGCCTCTGGGTTCAAGCTGTGAACAGCCAGTGGGCTCTAAAAGCTGCTGCTGAGCCTTGTAAATAATACTGCAGAAAAGTTTCCGAGAAGCAGAAGAGCTTCGCTAAATATACAAACTTGGTGTCCGGAGCCGCTCAGGTGTGCGCTGGTGCTGAAAGCCTGCTGAGCCCACGAGGGGATCTGTACTCTTGCCATCTCTTGGGAAGCCTCAGCAGTTAGCAGATGAGGATAAAGAGGTGCTTACTGGGGTTTTCCTTCTTCTCTGTCTGAGAAGTTGGATTTCGGGGGCATCTTTTTGGGTTTGTTGGGTAGGTAGATGAATTTAGAGCAATGTGAGTGGCCTGCATGGTAACTCCAGATTGTGCCAGCTGAGCAGCAGGATCATGGATTACAGATCTCAGGGCACCTGAAGTCCAAGTATGTTTTTAAATCACACAGGTCATTTAAAAAGAGACAGTTAAGTTCCCAAGTTACTCAGTAATGCCTACAAACGTTCCTGTGAATGGCTCATGAAGCACTTGCAGTCTCTAACTTTCATGAAGCACTTGAAGCCTCTAACTTTTACCACAGGTAAATGTGCTATTAGGAGGAAGTTAGCTGCCCATGCAGCATTTTCTGTCTTGGAGTCTCAGGGTGTTTTGCTGAGATCATAGAATCATAGAATCATAGAATGGTAAGGTTGGAAGGGACCTCAAGGATCATCTAGTTCCAACCCCCTGCCATAGGCAGGGACACCTCCCACTAGTACAGGTTACTCAAGGCCTCATCCAATCTGGCCTTGAACACATCCAGGGAGGGAGCAGCCACAACCTCCCTCGGCAACCTGTTCCAGTGCCTCACCACCCTTACTGTAAAGAACTTCCTCCTAACATCTAGTCTAAATCTCCCCTCTGCCAGTTTAAGCCCATTGCCCCTTGTCCTGTCATTGCAGGACCTTGTCAATAATCCTTCCCCAGCCTTCCTGTAGGCCCCCTTCAGATACTGGAAGGCTACTATCAGGTCCCCTCGAAGCCTTCTCTTCTCCAGGCTGAAGAGCCCCAACTCCCTCAGCCTGTCCTCATAGGAGAGCTGCTCCAGCCCTCTGATCATCTTTGTGGCCCTCCTCTGGACCCGCTCCAACACTTCCATGTCCTTCCTGTGCTGAGGGTTCCAGAACTGCACACAGTACTCCAGGTGGGGTCTGACGAGAGCAGAGTAAAGGGGCAGAATCACCTCCCTTGCCCTGCTGGCCACGCTTCTCTTGATGCAGCCTAGGACTCGGTTGGCTGTCTGGGCTGCATGTGCACACTGCAGGCTCATGTTGAGCTTTTCATCAACCCAGACTCCAAGGTCCTTTTCCTCAGGGCTGCTCTCCAGCCATTCACCACCCAGCCTGTATTTGTGCTTGGGATTGTGCCTACCCAGGTGCAGGACCTTACACTTGGCCTTATTGAATTTCATCAGGTTGGCCTGGGCCCACCTCTCCAGCCTGTCCAGGTCCCTCTGGATGGATCCCTGCCCTCTAGCAAGTCGACTGTGCCACACAGCTTGGTGTCATCTGCAAACTTGCTGAGGGTGCACTCTATTCCTCTGTCCATGTCACTGACAAAGATGTTAAACAGCACTGGTCCCAGCACTGACCCCTGAGGGACACCACTTGTCACTGGTCTCCAGGTGGACATTGTGCCGTTGATCGCCACTCTCTGGGTTCGACCATCCAGCCAATTCCTTATCCAGCGAGTGGTCCATCCATCAAGTCCATATGGATATGTTAATACAGCTGTGCTGAACATGCTACTCAAATCTGCATGCTCTGATAACCATCCTCAGGTGAAGTGAATCCCACTGGAGCTGTTTGAGATGTTGCTATTCTCAGTTCCCACTTGCTAAGTTACCGAAAACTACCACCTGTGGAGGCAGGCCTATAGGATATGTTCATCTGCACCTTATCCATTCTTTCATATGAGCACAAGACTATCTTCACTTACAGGGAGAGCTGGAGCACAAGGTGGAGAAGGCAAAATGTCTGTTCTGCTTCCTCTTGATAGAGGGATTGGGGATTGCCCCCTGGAAGCACACCAGGGTGGGGCAGTGACATCTTAGGTGCTGAAGTTAGGCTTTGAGAGTAGTTCTTCCACCTGGAAGTCACTGCTGCTTTGCATTTGACTAGTTAGGGAGATGGGAGTCCTTGCATGGTACCCCTCTGCATAGGTCAGCAGAGCATTTGATTTCTGCTGCAGTCAGTAGAGACCTAGTCAGTGTTGTCCATGGGTGAGTATGATGGATCTGATGAATGAGATGATTGCACCTTCATCTTCCCTGGCTCTGAGCACCAATGCTGCATACTTTTTTTTTTTTTCCTGATTAGATGAAACATGCCCCAAGCCAGCTCACTTTGATTATATATGTATGCTTTAGGTGGCTGTAGGGCAGGTGAGATGAATCCTACACCTGCTGTAGCCATGCCCAATGCTATGGTGGACTGTTTGGGGAGGATTTTTAAAGCAAGCAAAGGATTTTAGCAGCAAGACTCAATTTCTGTCCATTTCTGATGAATGAGATAGTCAGATCAAAGGCAGTTTGGAGAAAGGAAAGTTGTTACAGGTCATCAGTAATTTGGCAGCAGCTGTCACTCACAGGCTCCACACCAAGTGTAACTGTGGAGCTGATGAGAAGGCAAGGGCTTCAAGGCATGGCGCAAGGACCACATGGGAGCTTTTCAGGAATAATGTTGCTTGAGGCAGCATGGGGAAGGCAGGAGATAAATTCTATTCTCTTTCCCAAAAAAATTAATTAGTTTTGTGGCAAAAATTGCTCTGAGACTTGGCTCAAGAGTTCCATAATTTTAAGACTTGCCATTTTGTCTGGTACCTAAGTTACACAGAAGAGTTTCCCAGATGTTTGTCTGAGGAGGTTGTGCTAGGCAAGTGTCACAAGATGCTTCTATGAAACCATAGTGGTCCATCATGAATAGGCTTATCGGTGTCCATCCGAGAAGCAGACATCTGAAATGTATTTTAAATCGCATCAGATTTCTGTGATTGCTTTGGAGGAAAACCGTACAATTGATGGGAAGGCAACAGAGGAATAGTTGATGCTTCAATCAAAGTGACAAGCCCAAAGTCTACCCCACCATCTCAGCACACATTGTCCTCTAGGTGCTAGCCCAGTCGTGAGAACCTTGTTGACCCTTCCACTCCCTGTCCTTATGGTCTCTCCGGGATGTTGCTGTGCTGTCAACAATGTGACTCAGAAATACCTCTTACCCACTGTCAGCCAGCATGAGGGTCCTTGTGAACTTTAGGATGCTCATTGCAAGGAAGGAGCACATTGAGAGGGTGTTGTGAGGTTTCTCCTTGGCTGATCGGTGTGTTCTCACGAAGGATGAGATCACAAGCTCCTCTGCTCACATATCCCATGCCCTCCTGGAGAAGCACTGCTGGCTCAGTCATCCCTTCCTGGAAAGCCAGGGTCCTTCATGTGCTGGGAAAACACTGTCTTTATTCTGGTGGTAATCATGTATGTGATGGCTGTGGCACAACAAAACTGAGGGAGTCCACATGATGCCATTTACTACTGCCAGCCTGAAATGAGAGGGGAAAGCCTCCTTTGCTTGGACTCTACTCACCTGTATCAATTTCTTCTCACTGCAAGGGCTGATGGCATTGGGGAAAGTGGCTGCTGGCATCGGAGGGGTCAGAAGGGGGAAAAATAAGCAAATGAAGTCCTCCTACTGCAGCAAAAGCATTGCCCTAGGATCATAGTGGTGTAAGAGGTGAGGGAACTTTTCATCCTGCGCCTGATTCAGCTGGGCCTCCCATGCTGCTGTGAAAAACAGCTCTTTCCTCTCATTTTTGCCAGTGTTATCTCCATCCCCCATGCACAGCAGCCTCCCCTGGCACACAGCATGCTGTTTATTTGGGTGTGGATGCCTCGGAAGCTATTTTTGTCTTCCTGGTAACGCACCATCAAGCTTGCTTTACACTCGGAAGACCAATGAGGATGAGGAGCGGGGCCCACCAGACCACACGCAGCGTTTGCAGGGGGAGACACAGGAGGGGCGATGAGGACCATTGGCCGTGTGAGCTACAGATGCCCTATGTGTGGCAGGGCATGGCAGAGACCTGTCCTTCTTTCACATCTGTGAGCATCTGTGAAATGGTTCAGGTTGGTTCTTATGTCCAGGAAGTTACCTGCACCAGTCTGTATGCTTGGGCTGGAGAGATTTGGGGTTACTTTATTACCCCTTATTTTGCCTGGGTTGAGGGGTTGAAAAAAGAAACAGGAACTAAAGCTGGGTGTCCAATCCTGCCTCATATTTTCTCGAGATGGCTGCTGCCTCTGGAGGTCCTCAGACATAGGAGTATGGGCTGATGGGCACAGGGATGATTGTGACAATGAGCTTTTGCTGCATCCCTTTCTGGGCCATATCCCTTTTGCTCTCCCCCTTTCAGATGGTCTCCGGTGCAGGTGTACAGGGGCTGGCTCTACCACCTGCAAGAGTTACAATGGCAGCAAACTTCACCCCTGCAAGGGGAATTTTCCCTGGCTGCTGCAGAGGCTGAGCCCAACCCTGGTGTTGCAACAGATCTACAGATGTATCATGGACAAGGAGAAGCACCTGGAGGACACATCTGCATTGAACCATGTTGAGAACTGTCCCAAATAGACAGCAACCCCAGCCAATAGGTCCATGCGGTTCCAATGTCCTGTCTGCGTGTCCCAGACAATATCAGCCTTGGTAAAGAGGATGGTCCTTGCTTGACTGTGTCTCAGTCTTGTTTGCTACCTAATTTCTACCTTCTCACCTCCCCTAACTTCATGTTCTTCTTTGCATTTGGAGCTGCAGCCTGAAAACACTCTAGCTAAACCCTGTGCCCTAACGGTTGCTCATCTGAAAGCGTGGAGCCAGCTCACAGCAGCTGCTAAAATAGCAGAACTGAAGTGGGGAGTGAAAAGTGAGACGGTGATTAAGACCCGATTTCCTGTTGTGCCCCGCAGGGCTCCTGCTGGCGATGGGGACGTTGGTGGTGTGAAATGTCCCAGCCCTGGGCCTCAGACTGGTTGAATCACTTGCAGGCTGTCCTGTGTTAGCTTAGTACTTTGCTGAGTACTTAGCTGAGTACATTGGTGAGTGTGCTAGGCTGAGCTTGGAGAGATGATGTGGGTCCTGTTTTAGGAAGGGAGGAAGGCTAGGTAGCCCCCTGTGGAGCGATCCAGGCTCACCTGGGGTTGGGAACAGCTGTGGTGAGATGCTGGTGAGCCCCATGGCAGGCTGGTGTTTCTTGGTTTGTGGTATCTAGAAGAGCTGAAAGAGCACACAGGATCTGGGGACACTGGGAACATCAGTCCTCTGATTTTTTCTCCAATCTCTGCCAATAAATTGCTTTAGATCCACCATCTGTGACTGGGCAGGGGGAGAATGCAAGGGAGAGAAATTGCTGCTGAAGGGATGGTGAATCTAAGTGCTGTTTGCTACAAGGGCGCACAGGTTGTTCATCTCTTCTACTCTTTGGTCCCTTGTGTACCTAGATGCCATAAACCAGCAAATACATAAGAATTAGTTGCTTTTTTCTGTCTTGTTTGCACAAGAAGTTCTTGCAAGGAGAAAATGGCTGAGTATGAAGGAGATGCTGAGCTGATGGTTGTTCCTCTGAGGACACTATTTCACGTGCACTCGCTAACGTGCAGTGTGTGCCAAAGGCTGCTTCTGTTTTCTTTCTCACCCTGGGAGTCCAAATCACTGCTCTTCCTTATGTACTCCAACAACTCCTATGCCCATGCTGTGGAAGTTTGAACCTGATGTCTTTCAGCAGTCCAGATCACGTTGTTGTATACTGATAGAAACAATGTTGTGCAATGTGGAGGCTTTCCTACATCACCTTGTGCTTTTGAGAAAGCCAATTTGCAAAACCCACTGCAAGGATACCAGAGCCCTATCAGCCATAGCATTCACTCTGCTTAGTGTGACCCATTTGATAAAAGAGCAGCTGAGCAAGCCCCTTGCTGCCACAGCTGGTGGCTAGTAAAAGGAAGGAGGACAGAGAGAGGGTCATTGTCTCGGTGCAAAACACCCAGAATCAGCTCCTTCAGTTTTGCAGTAGGAGCTATAACTCCTTTCCCTCTCTGTGCCTCTGTTGTGGTTGTAGTTGTGTGGTGTACAGAAGCCACTTGACCTGGTGTGCCAGGGGCTTGTGGTAGGAAATGGGTCTCTGCTGTGGTCCCACCATGGGCATGTGGCCCAAGAAGAACTTTGAGCATATCCTCTGCTGGGTAACCTTACAAAGAACTACCACACGCACTGGAAGTTTGTATTGCAGCCATTTGGCAGGGTGAGGAGAGGGCAACAAGCCGAAATGTACACGTCCACATCACAGCACGTCAGGGACTGGAAGTGACCTCGAAAGCTCATCCAGTCCAACCACCCCTGCCAGAGCAGAATCACCTCTACCAAATCACACAGGAACACGTCCAGGCAGATTTTGAATATCTCCAGAGAGGGAGACTCCACAGCTCCCCACGGCAACCTGTTCCAGGGTTCTGTCACTCTCACAATGAAGAGAGAGATGGATGTGTTGGATAAGGCTTGTGCAGCACAGCACAAAGCTGTTCTTTCTCTTATGCAGCCTTTTTAAATCATGTTGGGAGCTGGAAGCTTTTGTCTTTCTAGATTGTGTGAATGAGGCAGTACCAAGGTGTGCTGACACTTGAAGTAGAGACCTGTGATAAAAGTCCAAATGTTTCAGAGGTTGGTATTTGGGGTGGGAGAGGAGGATGCTCTTCCTTGCCTGTCATTCTAGAGATGGCATGGTACTTCAAAGTACTTAGACAGGGAAACACAAACTCTCTTTCATAGTGCTGAGAAAGGGATGAGCAGTTTGTTTTGCATGGTATGTCCTTCCCTGCCAGGAGAGCATTGCCTAAGCACTGTAGCTGTGGCACTGGGCAACAGAGTTCATCAAATACAACCACTTCTGCTGCAAGCAAAGCAACACCACAGCATAGGAGTCTGGAGAAGAGCTGCTCAGGATTCTTTTGAGTGTTTTAGGAATTATTTCAAAGAAGAGTGGGTTAAAGGAGAAGAAATAGCACAGATATGGGGAGGTCAGCAACTGCTTTTTGAGTAGGGAGGTCAAGGATGGCTTTCAGGTGACAGCAGGGAACAGACTGCAGATGAATTTGCTGTGCAAAGTACTATCATACAGAAAGACCTATGAAACTAGGGAGGAAACAACACTTGATTGGAGGAAAGGATATAGCCTTGATCTAGTGGCACCTGGTGTGTTCCCTAGTCCTGGTTCCTCAGCCTAACAAGGCTGTAGAAGACCTGAAGGATGTGGAAAAGACAAAAAATCTGCTCCAGAGGTATATTTTTCTGGGATGGTCCAAGTACCTTTAGTTAAACTAAAGGTATAGGAATAGCAGCAAGCTGTGCCACCATCCTCCCTGTCAGATGGTGATCTCAGAGTAAGAAGGATAGGGCAGAAGTGTGGAAGAACTGGTGTAAGAGGAAGGATCTGTCACAGTGAAGAGGCAGAAGAGGTTGGCCAATGTGGTCTCAGTGCCTGTGCTGGGCTGTGCAAGAGGGCAACCATGAACATCTCACTGGTCATGTCACTGAGGATGTCATCCAAATGGCAGTTCTACATCCTGCAGTGCTTTTCAAGATCTCTGCTATAACATCTTGGATGGCTTCTTTGATGTGAGGCCATGTTCATGACTATGTCCATCAAGGAGTGCTGGCACGTGGAGGAGCTTGGGAATTGTGTGGGAGAGCAGTCAAAGGAAACCCTGGCTGTTGTGAGCTATTTCCTGTGTCCTCCTTGCAGTTTTCTGTCTTTGCTCAGTCTGAAGTTGAAGATGGTGCTCACACCTTGCAGCATGTCCAGCCCAGGCCTGGTGCTGCAGGCTACACTTTGATACACCTTCTCTTTGCCAGACGTGTTAGCTTGCCGGGCCCATGTTCAGTGTGGTGAGTGTCAGCAGTGGAACCAAAGGATCATTGCTGTATTGGACTGTTTGCAAAGCCCGTGAGAAGATGGAAAAGGTCATTTAGTCTGGGGCAAGGGAGGAGGCAAGGGGCGTAAGGAGTGATGCCACACGGGTTTGTCACATTCCCTAGACGAAAACAAAACATCTCTGCAATGACAGAAGAGCAGCAAGGAAATGGCTGGAAGAGGAAAACTTGTCTTGCCCCTTAACAACCCTCTCTGGCATCTCTCTCATGTGTCTCTTCTCCACCAATAGAAAGGAATGAAAAGGGAAGGAAAAAACCAAACAACCACAAAATGGGGTTTGAACAGCTGCCAAGGTTGATTTAATTGTATGTATTAAATTCGTTAACTTGCGAGCGATGCGGCTGCCGCACAGCACAAACGACGAGCTGTGAGCGGCGATGGCAGCGCAGCACCAACCTGCCAAAAGGTTCAGCAGAGCAGAAGGATTGACCTACTTCCATCAGCTCTGCGAGGAGCACAGGCAAACAAACACCCTCCGCTTGCCATCGCCGCGCTCCCTGGAGGGCTGCACATCCCTCCGTGCAGGGTAGAACCCTCCTTCTGGGCTGGGGGGCTGCCAGGGAACCCTGCATCACCCATGGACTTCAGCACAAGCCCAGGGCTGGGTAAATGGCTCTGTGCCCATGGGAGGCAGCTCACAGAGAGCAAGGACTCTTGCTTTGTGTGCTGACTGCTGTTCTCCGGCTGTCAGTGATTTTCTGGTTCTCCCACCTATTGCACTCATGAAAAAAACTCCAGTATTCTCTGATAATGGGCCTAAATGCTGTTGCAGTTGACAAGGGTGATAAAATCACTTATGCACACTGCCATGGCAACCTGCAGCAGTGGCTCTTTGCTCTGAATATGTCTTTGGTGTGAGCACAGATGTGTAATTTTGGCTGCAACTCGCCTAGGAATTACCCAAGTCTAGAGGATTTGGCTTTGGTTATGAGCTCTGCCATGGATCTGGAGCTACTCTGCAGCTCCTGTCCTTGTCGGCCACCTCTTGGAGCAGGACATGCTTTCTCTTGCACCTTGATGTGAGCCCTGGCAGTGCAGATTACATCTTGAAGGTGTTGTCAGCACTGAAGAGGAGGCTTCTGGGGGAAAAAAAGGTTCATTTCCAAATGAATTTCTTAACAGTTATTGAGTGGAACTGCTAGATGTCTGCTCTCATCCCCACCATCATGCATGTGCCTGGTACTGGGATCCTCCCTGCAGACAGTGACCATTGGACCCCTATGAGTTTGGCATGGTACCTCCTGGCCTGGTAACCTCCCAGATGGAGTTCAGCGACCTGAGTTGCGTACTGATGTGCTGCCTCTGGTACAAGCCACAGCCTAAACTCCTCCCATTCATGTGACCATTCTTTCCATTACTAAGTAGAGTTAGGAGTTTCTGTCAAGTGATGGAGAAGGATCTCCTGAGCCACCAGGCTGGCAGTGGTGTTCTTACGGTAGGGAATGTTTGCCAAGAGCTAGAAGAGACCAACAGAGATGTTCCTGAGGTACTCAGGTATAAAACTGTGGTCTAGGCTGTGCTGAAGATCTCTCTGTAACTAAACGAGATGCTGACTTGGGAGGGAAGCTTAGACCTGCCATCAGTCTCCCTTAATTATCAGTGCTGATCCCAGGTTGATAATGCCAGGCCTACCACACAGATCATTGTGGAAGTCACCTAATTTGGTGGGAAACTTACTACTTCAGTGGGGAAATGAGACCAAGCAGCATTGGGGAACTTGTCCAAGGTCATGAAGAGGAGATGACTGAGGGGTTGTTTCTCACCGCTGAAGCTCTGGCCTTTTCCTACCTCAAGTGCAGTTTCTTCTGATGCCACAGCACCCTTCAACCAGAGCAGAGAAGCATCACTTAAGTGGAGAGACCAAATAAGAAATGGTATTTCACTGAGCAATCCTGAGAAATTATACAGGAATGAAAAACACAGGACAGTTGGAAGGAAACCAGCTGTCTGCTTCTGAAGAGAAGATATCTCTTCATAGCACTGAAGCTGCTTTCAGGATTCATGATCAGCTTTCATGTTGGTTGCTGATAGTGGGGATGTTTTCATTTTGACTTCATCTGTTGACAAGATGGTAAAAACTCCGTGAGGACACATATCTCTCCATCAGGTATGACTAATTGTACTGGGACAGCCATGTGTGCAATAACACTTGTGTTTTTCTCTAGAACAGCTCCATTACAGGCTGCCTGGTAGCTGAGCCCTAGCAAGTGTTTTTGTGGGAGTTTTGCTGATTGTGCAGCCCGGATAACCTGTGAGTGAGCAAACATGGAAAGCGTTGAATATTCAGCACAAAAACCAGAAGCAGGCTTGTTTCACTGCTTGTCTGAACCCAGCTTTCAACTGTGTGGTGTTAGTGCTTTTCAGGAAACTGTCTCGTCTGAGACACGTCACCTGGCAGCCAATTGCTCTGGTTTGGGGACCAGGACCTCGGCAAAGGCCGGGCTTTGCGCCTAGGTGCTGATGCCTTTGCAGCTCTGCGCTGTTCTCTGCTTTCTCCATCTGCTCTGTGCTTTTGAAAAGGAGAGCAAACAGTGGCTTCTCTCAGCCTTGCACTCAGAGAACAGTCCCTCCCAAAATCCCAGCACATTGCAGAAACTAGCAAACACTTTCTCTGGATGTTTGATGCTCTTCATCCTGTTTCTGTAGGACCCCAGAGATGTATTTAAACTTCTTGTAGTTAAACTGATTACACCCTCCTCCTCAGGGTAACAGTTGCATGTATACACAAAACCTATGCTTTTACCCTGAAGCGTGTCAGCACAGATGAGCCTCTGACCTCAATATATCAGCTCAGTGGTCAACAGCCTTGTGCAGAAAGGGCTTTGGTGTGCTACTTGGCAGAGTTTGATGTCTACATGGATTGCAGTGGATGGGTCTGTAGAAGAAGCTATGCAGCTTTAAAGCTGTGTTGCCTTTGATAGAAATCATTGCTTGCTCCTCAAGGAGGTTTGTAGTTGTCTGAAAACAGCACTAAAAGCGTCTTTGTGGGCAATCTGCCCAGCTTATGGAGGTAGCAGAGATCTTCCTGACCCTTCCTTTACCCCTTTTCCCCAAGGAGGGAAGCAGCTTTTCTTGCCAGCAGCAAGACACCCCTCTGATTTAAGAGCAGAAGACATCCATCATGATGCCAGCAAGGGACTATAATTTATAGTTAAGCATTAGAGGAGTTTGTAGTGATCAGAAGGTATGACCATGTTCTGTCCAGGGCGAACTGACTGCAGATGAGACAGAGCTCTTCAGCTCTTCAAAATGAAGATGTTGACCCATGGCCAAGAGCGACCTGTCACCCTTGAGGGTGATTCCCCTTGGTCCTGTTGGATGGACCATGGTGGGAAGAGGAGGCGTGCTGACTGCCAGTTCAGCTCTAAAAATGATGTCTGAGCAAAGTCCGTCCTGTCTGGACTCCAAGGGGCTGATGTGCACAAGGCCTTCACACACTTTCCTTAACAGGCTTCTTTTCACTTTTTCCAGGGACTTGCACTGTGCCTCGTTTCAGAGGGATCCAGTGAATTAGCATACTGTTGCTGCTGCCTGGGTAATTGCAGGCCCAGGGTCTGCTCTGCTCTGACATGGTCTTGCCGGCTTCCCAGACAGAAAGCATCCTTCTCCTCCAGTAAACAAGGCTGCAAAGTATTGCCCTGGGACCGAGCTCGAAGGAAGGAGGAATGGGAGGGCTGAAAGAAGAGGAGGGGGAAGAGGCTGATTCTGAAGGCATCGCTTACTTCAAGATCTTAGCTTGGTAGGGTGTTATTATTTATTTCTGTACCAACATACTAATTCTGACTGAAGCTGTGGTTTCTCTTGCTGATTTGTGCAGACCTCAGTATAGGTGCAGTTACAGAAATTCAGGGCAGCACAAGTCACTACAGCGGCTCAGAAACTGCTTGAAATTAGCCATCCTGGGTCACACAGGAGTTTCAGCAGAAGTTGAAACTGACTGATCCAATACCCTCTTCTGTACTGAAAATAAAAACCTATGAATAGGTAGGTATAAAAATGCTTACTGTTCTCACTCTCAAGTACAAAAAAAAACCCCATGTGGATAAACTCTTGAAGCCCTTTAATGCCTGTGAGAAGAGACCATGTCTCAAATGACATTGGTGAGCCCATCTTCAAAGCTGGACAGGTGTTGTATGCAGGCTTGCATTTTAAAAAAAGATGTTATTTGGTCAAGACTGACTTCCAGGGAGTTGTAGGGAGTGATTAGGTTCCTCCTCAGCTCCCTTTTCTCCAGGCTAAACAACCCCAGTTCCCTCAGGTGCTCCTCATGAAACTTGTTCTCTAGACTCTTCACCAGTTTTATTGCTCTTCTTCAGATTCCATCCAGCACCTCAGTGTCTTTCTTGTAGTGAGGGGCCCAAAACTGAGCACAGTACTCAAGGAGAACCTCTTCTCTTGTGTGTCCTCCTGATCCTGCCCACTGAGTGCATGTAACACTTGCCTCGTGGCTTGTATGGATTCTTCTGAGAAACCAGAGCTCAGCAGCTCTCTCTGTAATGTCCCTTTTTATCTCCTTCATTCTGACATTTCCTGTCTCTTAGCCACATAAGTTGTTTTGGCTGGAAGCAAGAAATTGCTCCAACAGCCTTTACGATACAAGAGCTGGAGAGTGGGAAAGGACCACGCTGGCAGTGCATGCTCATGCTCATTCCATGTCAGAGCACTGCAGGTTGCAGGGCAGAGGGAAGGCTTCTTGAGGTTTCTGCATCCTGTGGACTAGAGGCTGCAGTCTTTGACAGTACAAGGAGCTTTTTTATAGTCACTCCTGTGCACAGGGCTTAGGAAATCCTGCTTGTTGTGTAAATATATGTGTGTACAGAGCAGGGAGGAGGTGTGACTGCCCTGCAACACTGCTGTGTGCTGCACATGAGATGTGGGAACAGGTTCCTTGGCCTTGGCCACCAATACCCAAACTGAGATGGACACTTGTATGTGGGTCACTGTGGGACTGCATGCAGAAGTGGGATTTGTCATGTTGTGAGGGGAACAGAAGGTACCTGCTGAACCTTCGTGCTTTTGGGATGTGTTTGTTTCTGTCAGGCCTTTCACTTGAGGGATATTGCAGTACACAAGCACTGAGTGATTCCCAGTCTTGCCTCCAAAAACTCTGCACCGCTGGCAGTGAGACTATCACTTGTAGGACTGTAGGGACCTCAGACTGGTCTATTGTGAGAGCAGACCAGGTTGCTTATGACTTTATTCAGTCAAGTCTTGAAAACTTCTAAGGATGGGAGTACACAGCCAGCTTCCATGGCTTGACTGTCATTACATGGAAAAAGTTTTTTGTGACATGCAGTCTGAAACGCTTTTGTTTCAAATAATATGTGTTGTCTCATTCTTCTGCCAGACATCACTGCAGAGAACTTGGCTCTGTGTTCTCAGCAACCTCCATGAAGGTGCTGGAGACTACTGGATCCCTAACACCATCTCTTCTCCTGGCTAAACAAACCCAGCTCCCTCAGTCTCTTTTCTACAGGCAGGTCTGTCAGTCCCTGGCCACCCTGGTGCTCCTCCACTGGACTTGTCCTAGTTTGTCCATGCTTTCCTTGTACAGGGGGCCCAAAACAAGACACAATATCTAGATGTAGTGTAATGAGTACTGGTATCTTTCACATGTGCTTCTGCAGCCCAGGATGCTCAGGATGCAGCTGATCTGCTGCAGTTTCTTTACTATGGTCTCAGTTGGCTTACAATCCCAGTGACTGCCAGCCTAGCCCTCAAGCAGCACCATAGGTGCTCAGGGGTGTGATTAGATAATCTCTTTAAGTAGGACCTGTCACTGTGCTTGGGAAGCCTGAGTGCTTTTTAGCATCTGGGAGAGGAGCATGGAGGAGCCCTGGGATGGCAAAGACCTCTTCTCTCTGCTGATGTTGTGGGCCTCAGCAGGGAGAGGGACCAGGACTGTACAGATAAGACAATGAACTGAGTTTTGCAGAAAAACTGCAAAGAGGTGTAGTATTATAATTGCCACTGTCTCACTTACTTATCTGTGAAGCAGAGGTTTACTCAGTGGTGTGCTCCTCTGTGGAGATGTAACTGTTGATGGGTATGAAGAGCTGAGGTCCTGCAATCCAGCACAAACGTTTGTTGAACAGGTCTCACTTGTTCGTGTTGTCTTCAGGAAACAAAACTGCCCATATATGGGATAGGAATGAAACCACATATCACAAACCACTGTTGAGTTCATGAAATGACCACATTGAAAGAGTAGTGAAAGATGTGTTCTTACTAGCACCTTCCTAGCCTGTAGGAATCCTGACTGTGGCTTGCAATTGTAGTAGGGTGAAGATTTGCATTTTCAGCTTGGCGGTTTTCCTTTTTACCCTTCCACTTCTTGCAGGCTAATTCGGTGCTGTGTTAATTGTGAATCTGGAATGCAAATCGACTCACCTGCTTGTTTTTCTTTCCTTTTCAAGTTTTCTATCTATGGAAGCTCTCCTGAGGAGCTGCATCATGATGCGCTGCTACCTTCGTGATGGGACATAGAACTGAGAGTGAGGAAGGAGTGCAATGTGCCACCGCAACCTGCTTTTCTGAGGAGAGAGACTCTCTGGCATGTTGTACAGTGCCAAAAGCCAATCTATTCCTTACAGCAAAAATCCTTATTCTTCTTGTGGTTTTTTTTTCCAGGACAGATGATACTTCCTGTTAGAGAAGCTCTGTATGCAAATCAAGGTGGTACAACAGAAAAAAAAAATAGCCTGAAAGCAATCACACCAATAAATTGAGACCACTGGGGAATTCCTGCTTATCATTTTTTATCTTTTCTTTTTTTCAGTTCCGTACAAGAAAGGTTTTTTGTCTGCTCACTCTTAACAGTCTTTAATGTTTGTCCTGCCAGACCTCTTGCTTATGAGCTACAGTGCTGCTTGCATCTTTTAGAGCTCCATGTCACTCTGCATGAAAAGGTAGCAAGCACTGGAAACTGGAAGTAACATTCCCTGTGTTTCCTCTCTCCCCTACATTGCTCTGATGGTTTCTGGTATTCAAGCCAGAGTTGAACACGCTACAGACTGCCATGTGCCTGTAGTGGTGATCTGCCTGGGAATGTGAGCCCAGAAAGTTTCAGGGGGCTCAAGAATGGGAAGAGGAGAGGCAGAAACCAAAGAGAAGCCATCAGAGTTATACCTAGTAACTTAAACAAGAGAAGGATTTGACTCTACTGAGGCACCTCAAGAGATGTTGTGCTCAGCAGTGCATTAATGCAGTGACGTGAACTGGTCACCTCCTTGCGCCAAGCAAACTCATTTCTACCAAGCCTGTGCCCCATCAGTATTGCTGTAAGTGCAAAGGGCTGACCAAAACCTTGCTCACATCAGCTGCCATCTTGCTGCCAGCAGCATTGTCACACTGATGCTACAGCAAGTTGTGAGGATGAAAAAGATCTGTAGAAGTAATCCAAGAAAAGAACATGTCAGAGCAAGAGAGAGCTGTGTAACCACATAGCCTGAAGAATATTCCCATGCATGTCCATAGATACCCAGTGCAGCTTGGGTCTTGTTGAATCACACTGTGGTTGCTCTGGCCTTTGTGTGGGTGACAGTGATAATTGTTGTGTGTGGTGCTGGGTTTTGTTACTTGGTTTTCCTTAAATGTGAAATTAGCAGTCAAATTGGAATTGGCAGGGCAGTGAGCCTGGTGCTGCCTTTATCTACCCTCAACCTGGGGACAAAGGAGGAGAGGAAAATGGCTTGACTGGTTTGGCAGTTGTGTGTGTAACGGCCCCAGAGTTCAAAGCAAAGGACACAACAGTGAGATACCCAAACCCGCCTGGGCTTTGACTGATAAGTCACATTTCAAAGCAAAAGGCTCTGAAGGGAGGCTCTCATGAGTGGCTGAAGCATCCAATGCTGAGTCTTCTTTAAAAGAGGATTTCATAAGGAGTGATATGAACAGAAATTACTCTTTTGTGGTTTTACACATTCCAGGCATGCCAGACTGTTCCTTTCAAGGATGGGCAGTCTCTGGGGGTTTGGCTTCTTCTGGTTTGGGATTTTCTTTTGGGTGGTGATTTTTTATATATATATATAAAAAAAAATGTTTTCCACAAACTAGCAGCTAAAACGGGGAAAAATAAATGAGAGTTGCAAAATCATTATGGTAGCAGTAATGGAAACTGTGAGGCTTATCCTTAAACTGGCTGTGGGGTTTCACGACAGCTTCTGTGCTGCTGCTGCTGCTGCTGCTGCTGCTGCTGCGTGGTTGGAGTTGCTACTTTTGCCCACTGTGAATGCTTCGTGCTGGGTAACTTGAAAGCAGAGCTTTAACTGTTGGTTACCCAGAACCTCATGAGACAGTGCTTTAGGCCTTTTCCAGAAGGAATACCTTTTCAGCTGAACCACTCTTGATGATGAATCCCTTTAGTGTCCATGCAGTCATGTGGATGTAGGGCATCTTTCCATTATGGCAGTAGCATTAATTTCTCCACATTCATGGGTACAGAACTGGTATGCAGCTAATCCTGCTTCATTTTGGTTTCAGACAAGCTGTGCCAGCTCACATTGCACCTGTACACTCTGACAGAAAGAGGATTTTAATTGATGCAAGGTCTTCCACTCACAAAATGATGATACCTTAAACCTTAAATAACTGTGCCTTAATACAGTCTGAATTTTCACAGGCACTGGGTGGTTTGTGTAGAACTGACCTGTTAGATGAGTGTCTAATTGATAAGCCTACATGCCCTGTTCTTCTAGATGTGTGTTGCTTCTGTTGCCATACTGCTGTTTGCCATGTAGGTCTCAGGAGCTCACAGATGTCTGAGTGCTGCAGCCAGAGGTGTTACTGACATGACCTCACTAACTCAGGTACCACAAGGATTATGTCTGTAATTGAATGTAATTAAGTGTGGACCTCAAAATCCCCAAGACACCCTACATGAACAAACACTCAGCACCTTTATCATCAGCACCATGCTGACTGCAGCCAACTCAGTGCCTCTACAAGCTGGAGTTGTAGAGCACCTTTACCAGCTCTGCAGGTGAGACTTAATCCTTCAACAGGGGGAGTTGAAAACTGAGCCAAGCTCATCCCAACAGGAACTGACCCCTGGAGCCATAGACAACCACCCTGAAAGTTTGCTTTTGAGCCTTGGTTTGGCCCTAGCAGGAGTACTGGGAGAGAGCAAGATGCAAAGAGTAAGAAAACATCTCTTTGAAAGTGTCAATAAAAGAGAAACTGCTGGAATGAACCAGCTGGTTTGGTTTTATTAGGCATTAATATGGTTATTTAAGTGATGGACAGGAACAGGTGTGGATTTAGAATGTTGTGCCTGAAGCTCCTTCCTACTCTTCAGCACAGACTGATGTAACATAAAAAATTCAAGCCTGTCACCTGCACTGTTACAGGTCTCTGAGTGGAGGAACTTCAGTTGCCAGAGTTGTCATCAAATGCTGCACTTGGGAGGTACAAGGAAGGAAGAGCTTGTGTTCAGTGCTCAACATTAATACTTTTTCACCTCAGAGAAGTTTGATCTTTCAGCTTTATGAACTGCTTACCATTTTGGGCTTGTTTCCTTAAAAAAAAAGAATTGTCTTTAGCTGGTCAGTGCTTTCAGCCACAGAACTCTGGAAACAACAGTCAGAAGGTGTAGTCATCAATCAGCTGTCTTAGAATCATAGAATGGTAAGGTTGGAAGGGACCTCAAGGATCATCTAGTTCCAACCCCCTGCCATAGGCAGGGACACCTCCCACTAGTACAGGTTACTCAAGGCCTCATCCAACCTGGTCTTGAACACCTCCAGGGAGGGAGCAGGTCTTCTACTGGGCCTGTCTTCTATGGGATGTTTTTGAAACAGATTTTGCTCTGGCCTCTCAAGATCACTGTGGTGGAATTATTTATTTCTGTATCAGGCTTTACAAGTGTCAGAAAAAAAACCCAACCTATTTCTGTGACCTTACAGGTCACAAAGCTAGGTGTGTATTTAGAAATTTTTCTTTGAACCAAAATAACTTTTCCGTTATGTCATCTGGAGTAAGAAAAAGAGTGGACCTTAAATTGTATTTTAATGTAGAGTTCATCCATTTGGCCACATCAGAAGGTCATGTTGAGATGCTCTGTTATTCTGCTCTTGCTGTGCCCTTGCTTGGCATTGTGCACTTCAGAATCTGTTTTCTCTCTTTTTGATGGTTTGAGAGTTTTGGTAGAGAGGGCAAAAACATAAAAATTTCCATGTCCTTTGGAAGACTAGAGCAAGTCATGCAGTGGTAGAGAAATGCTGACGACCTGTAGAGGAGCCAGTTTTTGATAGCTGGGGAAGTGGGTAGCACCTCATTTGATGTCCTCACATCAAAGCTGGACAGTAGGCTGCTCGAGATGCGCAGCGTGAACCACAAATTACTGGGCTTCAGGCAGAAATCACTGGATGAAATTTTGTGGTCTTTATTAGGCAGGAGGTCAGACAAAATCATTTAGCTGGTTTCTCTTGTCTTTTAGAATTTATGAATCATATAATCTGTGGTGGGTTGGGGGTTTTTTTGGTTTTTTTTTTTTTGTTTGGTTTTTTGTTTTTTTTTTAGTTTCCTTAAAGAATTTACCTTGCTTGCATGCAGATGACAAACCCCATCTGCTCTCTCACCCTTACATCATACTGTGTTGCTTTTGAATAGTCCTAGAAGAAGGACAGTATTGGGCTTGTTGCTTAAATTTCAGTATGGGTGACAAAAACAACTCTACCTTAATTATTACAGGCCTCCCATGACCACAGGAATGGGTGATGTCTAGTGCCAGCCCTGGTTTAACAAACATCTGAGGGCCAGCTCATCACTGCAGCATAGCCAACAACTCTCTTTTCTCTGCTCCCCATGGGAATTTTGCACCATGAGATCCTGCAAGAAGGCAAAGATTGGAGGAAATTGTGTAAGGCTCTGTGTGTGGTCTTGTTAGTGGGCCAGGTACTCCACCTGCAAGCCATGAACCTTGGGTCACAGAAGCCAGCAGGAAGGTGAGAGGCACCTTAGTTGCCTGAGTGTGTAAAAGTCCCTGAAGGTCTGGTCCTTCACTGCACCTTGTTTCAATAAGGGAATTTGGGAATGCCCAAATGGATACAGTAATGGGAGAAAAGGAAAGTCACGTGGCAAATATAATGAAAATAAAATTAACATGAAGTAGTGTTACTTTCTCTCCCTGTCTGCAACTGGGGTGAAAAACAGGAATAAACAGAGCACTTACTAACTGCAGCCCTTTCCTTCTTGCCAAATGTGGCTTGTGACATGATGCCACTCAGCATTTGGAGGTTTTAGCAGTTCAGTGGATATCCTTGGTTACGTTCCCCAGGCTTGACCTCTCCCAAGGCAGCTTGGATCCACTGACCTTTGCAAGAGTGGTCTCTAACGCCCTTCTTGTCCTACAGCAAGACATGTCTAGACCTCAAGAGGGGCTTCTGTCAGGGTTTTCAGACTAGTCTAGAGCAATACACTAAATTCTGTTTTGTAGTGAGGCTCTGGTATGTGCGATGAGATGGTTTGATGCACCCAAGACTGCTTTCTGTCACTTTGTCAAACAGCATAGGACAACCTACGTCCAAAGGGCATAAGCTCTCTAGCTTTCCAAGTCAGGAGACCACAACCAACTGTGTTTTGGGAATGGCCCATGTGGGCTCCCAGTCTTGATTTGGGAAGGTCTTCTTGTCATGTGCTGAGAGGATGTCGAGAAGCAGTGCAGAGGCAGAGATGATTTAAGTACCAGTGACTGGGAGTATTCTTCACACTGCTTAGTAGTAAGGATGTAATCAACCCACATAAGCCAGTATCTGATTAATTAGCACCAATGAAAAGCTCTCATTTATGGCCATTGGATGCATTGTGGTGTGGTTGGGAAGAGTTCAGGTTCTGTCTGAAGCCTGAGCGAGGCTATCTGGGGAGCACAGTATCAGGGCAGGAGTTTAAGGGATTGTTGTGTGCAATCGTGAGAGTGAGCTCTTGAAGCAGTGGAACAGAAGGGATGGCTGCAGCTCTGGACAGCAAGTAGAAGCAGGGACACAGCTTTGTCCCTTTAAAGGGGTACACCTGGTTGGTGTCAGTGCTTGAAGAATGCCGAAACGCTAGGAAGAATTTAAAGAAGCATCACAAGTGGTTTGGGATTCCCAAATCAGAACTCCAGACTTAAGAAGCTTCATTTATTTGGCAGTTGGCAAATCTGTTTTGATCCACTTTCAAACTGTGTTATTGAATGAGTACAGAATGGGAGGCAAACATGAAAAATGCAGCAGGTCAGAACAGGGGAGACTAGCAGCTACTCTGCTCTGATTATATACCCAGACTTGGGTGTTACAGTGTATTTTACCTTTTTTTTTTGTTGTTTTGTTGGCAATAGCAAATTCCGAGTGAGTGGAAAGGGATAAGGAAAAAGGAGCCAGCAGCGCAGTTCTCTTCTTTTTCCATGGCTCCCTCAAATGACAGCAGTGTGCTTCAAACAGGCATTATAGCTACATCAAGCACTTTGTTTTCATGTGGGACCCATCAAGGTAGGTAAGTAGAGATGGATAGATGGGTGTTTGCTCTGATCTCTGAGCTCTGGAGCCTGCCATTACTGCCAAGGATGAATTCAAAAGCCTTGCTCAGAGAGAATCATAGAATCATAGAATGGTAAAGTTGGAAGGGACCTCAAGGATCGTCTAGTTCCAACCCCCTGCCATAGGCAGGGACACCTCCCACTAGTACAGCTCATTCAAGGCCTCTTCCAACCTGGCCTTCAACACCTTCAGGGAGGAAGCAGCCACAACCTCCCTGGGCAACCTGTGCCAGTGCCTCACCACCCTCACTGGAAAGAACTTCCTCCTAACATTCAGTTTAAATCTCCCCTCTGGCACTTTAAACCCATTGCCCCTTGTCCTGTCATTGCAAGACCTTGTCAGTAGTCCCTCCCCAGNGAATCCTCTCCCTTGCCCTGCTGGCCACGCTTCTCTTGATGCAGCCCAGGACTCTGTCACTGTCTGGGCTGCATGTGCACACTGCAGGCTCATGTTGAGCTTTTCATCAACCCAGACCCCAAGGTCCTTTTCCTCAGGGCTGCTCTCAGCCATTCCCCACCCAGTCTGTATTTGTACTTGGGATTATAAGGAAGGATACATCAATAAGTAGCATGGGAGCACAGTTGGAGTACTCCCAGGGCCAAGCAGCTGTTGAAGCACTAATGCTCTGTTTTGGTTCTAAATTATAAACAGGAGAGAGGAACCTTCTGAATATTCCTTTGAATATAGACTGCGTGAGCAGCGCATTGGTTAGAAAAAGGAAATAAGGATAAAGTCTATGTCATTCATTGGTTTGCAAAGAGGGTGTGATAGTTTCGGAGTTCTCCACCCCCCCACTCTATGAAAATCACCCAGACTAGACTCAGCCAGCTGGAAGTTAAGGACTGAAGCTCTATTTACAGCTCAGCACAATGTACAAGCAGAGATACACACTACAGACAGGAATAGTTACAGAAATAGACAAGTTAAAGGTAATACAGAAACACAACTCCCCTCCCAGAAATCAGAGACCCCAGGAGGGGCTCCCAACCACCCTTCCACCTTCTTTCCATCCCTCTACCTTATCCCAGGGTCTGCTTTATGTGCAAGGTGAGTTTGGAGGATCGGCCAGGGGGGGTTAAAAGCAGAATGATTAGTTGGGTTACACAACAGAAATACCAGAAGACACAGCAGCTCCCAGAAAGAGAGTCTCTGTGTTACCTATATTCTTGTCCTTGTTTTAATACATCTCGGCAAGCAAGAGTGAAGTAGACATCACCATTGTTTGGTTTTTTGTTTTTTTTTTTTTCCACAACCTATAATGTAATTTTTTAATTAAAATATTCCAGTTGGCCTCAAACCAGCACAGAGGGGTAAAATGGCAATTTATAAACAATTTCTCACTCTTCATTCCCTTCTCTTTCTGCCTTCCACCTTCTCCACTGCTCCTCTGTACATAACTGCATACTAACCTTGGCTGACCAGGTAATGTGTGAGCCTTGCCGGTTTTCTATCTTGAGCTGGGGAGAGGAGAAGGTGGTGTTGGCCCCTTGTGGGCTTCCTTTGTCCAGGGAGGGGAGAATTGGATCTGTATTATTTCTAAACTGTATATAATTGTAAATACATGTGAATGTATTTTGCATACATGCTTGTAAATTTAGCTTGCTGTAAAATACAGCTTTATCTTACTTCCAAGCTGGTCTGGTAAATTTTATTTGAGTGCGGAGGGTAGAATTCTTTAACTTGCTACACAGCATCACTCTTCTTCTGGGAGTCTCCAATGGATTTTTGGTGCTTGTCAGGTGCAGGGAAGAGTAATCTTGGTACTGTAGCCCACAGGCATCCTTGGACAGTGCCTAGGGAAGCTGCAACAGAAGCTTATTATATATATGAAAAAAATAGTGATTTTTTGAATGGTCGATATGTGGGAATATTCCAGTCTCCACCTGTCTCTGCTTTTTTCACTGTGAGATCCAGCCGCTGCCTTCTGTTGTTGTTCCTGTTTTGATGGTAGAAGACAGGCCAACTGAGCAGCTACAGAGAAAGTCTCGGGCCACAAACCTGCGAGGTGTGTAGGATGCTGGTGCAGGTTTCTGGTGTCAAGTGATGCTGCTGGAAGTGTTCAGGCTGGGACAAATGTGGCAGTGACACCATTGGACTTTCTCTCTGCTGCCTGCTTGGGACACTGTAACCTAGGGTACTGATATGCTACCAAAACATAGTACAGTCTCAGATCAGCAAAGAAAACAGCACTCTCAGCTCGTAACTGGAGGGACTGCTTTGCCTTTTAGAGCTGCCCGGTTTGTGCACAACTCCATATCGAACGTCTCAGCTCCCTTTTCCCAGTGCCTGACTATCAGGTGACAAGCAGAGGTACAAAATCCCTGTCCCTGTCCATCTACAGAGAAAGAAGAGAAGGCACCCAAGGACCAGCCCTGGCATTACTCCCTGAAGCTAGTGAAAGTATTACTGCTTCCAGCTGTCCTGTCTGCCCTCTGCCTGTCCAGTCAGATTTATTAGCCTCTGCAGCAGATTGGGACTAGGAATCAAAAGGATAAAGCACAGTTTGGGGTCTGCAAATGGTTGCAAAAACCTGGGGCATGGAGATGAGAACAAGGAATGATGATGTGCTAAGCCACTGCAGGTGCTGGATCAGCAGAGGGTAAACCAGCCCCTTGCTGCCCACACCAACAGCAAGTTCCCGTGGAGCTGTGTGGTTCCAACAGCAGAGACCTGGGGGAGATTTGCTCCTGTCTTTTGGCACCTCCTTTTACCCTGGTTGGCAGTTGTCATTGGATGGGTTTCCTTATGCCAAACCTATTCATAAATGCCTAATCCTCTGCAGCCAGGCAGCTCAGTGTCATGGACTTCCTTCCCAGAGCCAGCCATGTCAGTACCATTATACGTGGAGCTTTTTGAGCTACTTGGGACAAGTCCAGGCAGCAAGTCTGTGAGGGAGCAGGTTGAAATCCAGCTCTCCTGAGCTCCAGGTTAGCAGCCTTTACACTGCAAAATCCTTCATTTAGCTTTCCGCCTCAGCAGATGGGGTTGCAGGAGAGAAGTCTCTGTATCCTTGTGCATCTCTTCCAGACTTCACCTCCCTGCACCTCTGCCTGAGGGCACCTATTCTCAAGGAAAAGAAGTGCCCAGGAGAGAGCAAATAGAGAGATGGATTTGCTCTGGTACCATGCATCAGAGAAAAGAATGGAACAGTTTGGGGGGACAAGGTTCAAGGCAGGTCATACAAGTTCATAAACTGCTTCTGGCTCTTACCCGTTGGAGCTCATGAGATACAGCAGCAGGTTTCTGTACCTCCCCTCACTTCTCTCTCCTTCAAAGAGGGAACAAGCTGCTCTGGAACAGGGTGACCTTTAGCATAATTCTTTCTTTTATTTTTCACCAAGTCAGAGGCCCTTGAATGAAAACCAAGAAAAGTTAAAGCAACCTTAGCTTTTTGTCAGTGTTGCTTGTACCAGTGATGAGGCTGTTCTGCACTTGGCGTTAAGTGAGAAATCAATGTTACCGTGGGAGCAAACTCCCAAACAGGTGGCAATCACACACACATTAACCTTAACCAGAGCAGGAGGCACCACATCCCCCCACGGACCCACCAACAGCAGAGATCTCATCATCCTTTGTTTGTGCTCAGAGTACGGCTGTCCTGAGGATGGTGTCCAAATAGATAAGGCTCTGGGCACAGATGTCTGCTTTGATTATTCCTTTCCTTTTGCTACAAACCATATGGCAATATGGGCAGAATAGATAGCTGGCAATCAAAATTCCTGGGCTCCCTCCTTGACTTCACCATTCACTCATTTAATTTTCAAAGTGTTTTTCGTGCATCAGCAGAACTTGCTGCCTTGAACCTCCCCACCCTCTTAAACAAGAGCTTTACCCTATTACTGGAGGTGCTTTTGAAAACAGTAACCACATCTTGCTTTACTATCACAAAATTATATGCGCCTAATGCTTGTGAACTACTTTGGCACCAACAGATAAAAAGCACTACAGACAGGTTGCTAATCAGTTTAATTAAGTAAAGCACCTAATGTTTGCCACTGCTGATGGAGGATTGCAGGAGGTTCCATCTATTACCCAGAGGAGTAAGATGAATTAGGTACGATAAAGATTGTTTGGTTTCTGATCTGTCAGCCAGTGAATGAAATGACTCGGTGTTTATATGCCGGGTCACAGAGAAAAGTTTCTTGTGATTGGAAATGATTAGGCACACTGATTAATGTTTCCAGTGCTCTTTGATCCGGAGCTGCCAGTTGGAATGAGTCTTGCTTCACAGAGGCATCCTGACATGCCTTGTAGCAAAAGTGCAGGGGGTAGAAAATGGACTTTAAAAATGAGCATAGAAGAGTTTTGCCGTAAGATATGCACTTTTCCCATTGCAGGCTCCAGGGCTGCATTCTTTGAACTGTAACTCCTAGTCCTGGAAGTCAAGGCACTCTCCTTGTGCTTGTCAGTTGTATTCATTTTGAAGAAAATGTTCAGGAAGATTGCCAAGTCATTGAAACTTTTTTGAGTACTGGTGAGGACCTCAGGGTCTGCTAAATTAAGAAGAAAGCACACTAGGTTCAAGAAAAGCTTTAAAATGTAGCTCTTTCTGACTTAGTCTACTGCTTTTGTGAAATTGTTGGTGTTTCAGTGCTGAGATGCCATCCTCTGCATACCTCCTTTTGATGAATGGTTCTTCTTTCAGCTATTGGCTTTCCCCTTTTTAACCCTCAGTCAGGATATCCCCCTTTTAACATAGGAAGGATATTCAAGATACTTCCTAAGACAAGGGACAGGAGGATTTGCTTGGGTAAGAGGAATAATTCTCATCACTTCTTATCCTCAACATATCACCACAGTATTTTTCTTCATCGTTTGGGCTTTACGGTTGAACCCTGAAACAGTTGGGAATCCACAACCACAACTGCATTGCCCACTACATTGCCTTTGTAACCAGGACTGTGTGTTCATCATCCTCACTGTCACACCTGTTATTATCCACACTTGGTCCTTCTGGGACGATGTCCTCTCTTGTGCAAAGTTGTATGTGTCAGGATGGGATTTCTAATCAAAATCAAAGTGCCTTGGTCTCAAAGTAGCCAGTTGGCAGATGGTGAATGAATATTCAAAAAGGCTCAAAAAATTTAAGGTGAAAATCCTAAAATGTCTGGATGTACCAAGTGAGTTGCAGATCTCCATGCCTAAAGGCATGAAACCATTCCTAAATCACTGTTTTTTCACTGGTTTAGGACTTTTGAAATGCTGCAAGTGGTCAGGAGCTGAGAAACATAACACCCATCTTCAAGAAGGGTAAAAAGAATGACCCTGGAAACTACAGACCAGTCAGCCTCACCAATGTGCCTGGCAAGATCATGGAGCAGATCCTGCTGAAAGTCCTGCTAAGGCAAATGGAAAACAAAGCAGAGGTGATTGGTGGGAACCAGCATGGCTTCACCAAGGGCAGATCTTGCCTGACAAATTTAGTGGCTTTCTATGATGAAGTCACAGCGACAGTGGACAGGGAAGGGCAGCTGATGCCATCTACCTGGACCTGAGTAAGGCATTTGACTCTGTCCCACATGACATCCTGGTCACCAGACTGGAAAAACATGGACTTGATGGATGGACCACTCGCTGGATAAGGAATTGGCTGGATGGTCGAACCCAGAGAGTGGTGACCAACGGCACAATGTCCACCTGGAGACCAG
>VWZE01014223.1:270612-328671 GCA_013396675.1 Eubucco bourcierii
GTGCCATGGTCTAGTCTTGAGGGCTGTGGTAATGGGTTGGACTTGATGATCTCTGAGGTCTCTTCCAATCCTTGCGATACTGTGATACTGTGATACTGTGATACTGTGATTATTTACAAGGTCCTGCAATGACAGGACAAGGGGCAATGGGTTTAAACTGGTAGAGGGGAGATTTAGACTGGATGTTAGGAGGAAGTTCTTTACAGTAAGGGTGGTGAGGCACTGGAACAGGTTGCCCAGGGAGGTTGTGGCTGCTCCCTCCCTGGATGTGTTCAAGGCCAGATTGGATGAGGCCTTGAGTAACCTGTACTAGTGGGAGGTGTCCCTGCCTATGGCAGGGGGTTGGAACTAGATGATCCTTGAGGTCCCTTCCAACCTTACCATTCTATGATTCTATGATTCTATAAACCAGCAGATGAAAAATGGTGCCCAGTGAATCCCTCTGGAGGTGTAGGTTGGTGTAAGGAGGAAATGGCAATGCTATTTTTACCAAACTTAGCTGGTTTTTGGGTGTACCTGCTTCTTCCATGTTTTATCCAGCACACAAATTTGCAGAGACCAGCACTAAGCAGCTCCTCTTTAACATGGGAGGCCTATTTCCTGCTTCAGTTATCAGCCTGAACACCTGACCTGACACTTGCCCATCACTAGTTCGCATCTCCAAACAGGGTCTGTCCTGCACTCCAGTCCCCAGGACCTGGGACCAAAGCTGGTGTCCTCCTTCCAAAGGCCTCTAATCTCTGATAGTCCGTAAACTCCTCTCTCTACAAGCTGGGCTGGCGGCTTTGGAGTTTCTCTCTTCTTCTCAGCTGTTGTCCCACAATGGATCAAAACCTCATCATCTTCCAATTCTCTGACATGTTTTGTTGCTTCCAGCCAAGGCATTAATAGGAGGATAGCCTATTCTGCCTATTTCCTAATTTCCAAGCAGCTCCATGGTGGGTGCTTGACTGCTGCCTGTCCTGCTGCTAATGCTCCAGGTTTCCTCCCTGGCTTGCGTAGTTGCCTTGGTGTGTTGCTGGGACAGGAAGCAGTGACACAAAGTGTCCTGGAAGCCTGTGGATGGGACCAGGTGAAACCAGCTGGACATCACCCCAAGGCTCTCAAGGACTACTGTGTGCACTGAGTGAGATCCTGTTGTCTCAAGACATCTCATTGTGCTTTGTAGTGATGGAGGTGTCTGTATTACTCTCACTTATGGCAAGCTAGGAGCTGGAGCCAGGAAAGGGAGAAGTTTGAGATTAGACGTGTCTCCAGCTCCCCAGGGTAGGAATCACTGCTTATCTGATGCAATTTTGGAGAGGTATTTCAGGTGTGGTTGTCATGATGGAGGTGATTTCACAGTGGTGGAAGACACACCAAAGGTGTGCCGTGGCACTTGGTGGCCCTGACAGCTACCCAGGTGCATACCACCAGTGCTGCTTCAGCTCGCTGCCATTCTGCTTGCTGCCTGCCTCCCACCAAAGCCAACTCTCCCTTCTTTCTGGCCCTACATGCAGGGCACTAAAGTGTAGGCTGGAGTGATAAAACTGGCTGCCTTATCGTGTCCATCTCAGCATGGATCCCAGCAGGGAAATGGTGGGTGGGACGGCAAGTTTAAAGGTACTCAGCTGAAAATTATGCGGCTTAATCATTTGCCTTGTTATTGCTAGCACGGTTAACCCTTTGGTTACTTTCCCTGGAGAAGGTTACCTCTCAGACTGGGTTCACTGCTTGGTGTCATAGTTGAAGCCATGACAGGGTCTTCTGGCAGGCTGAGGCCTTTGGCTGCAGCCAGTTTTGCCCTTACTGGTAACAGTTACCCTCTTTTCCCCTTGCTTTCCTGGGAGGTTGCTGCACCCACTCAGAGGCTAGGCCATGCATGCCAGCTCATGTACAGGAGGTGGATGGGCAGATCTTATGCTTTGGGCTGGCACACGATGTGGAGCATGAGACAAGTCAGTAGTCAGGGAAGGCATGGCCAGCAAGAAGCATGAGACTCACTGCCCCTCTGGGCAGGGTTAGACTGGGCAGAAACCTGGCAGAGACAATGTCTGCCAGGTGTCCAGGATAGGGTACAACCCAGGCCATTAAAAGTCTGGGTATGAGCGAGCTGGAGCTGCTGTCTGAGCTAGCAAGAGATCTTTAACTCTTTGTTTCTTGGACACTCACAGAAAACAAATGCTATCGCATCCTTACAGGTTTCTGCCCCAAACTGAACAGCTCAGAAGAGTGTTCCCCCTCACAAAAATGTCCAGCAGAATATAGAATAAGAAGAGATGGAAAAGAATCAAAGAAACACAGACAATTCTGGGTTTTAAAGGGACCTCTCCAGATAATGTTGTCCAACTTTGTGTTGAAAGCAGTGACCTAAATTAGGTTATTCAAGGCCCAGTCAAGCCAGTTCTTAAGTATTTCTAGTGAGGAAGATTCCACACTCTTTAGGCAACTGAAGATTTTCTTTCACAGTAAACATTTTTTTTCATTATTTCCCTGCTGTAAGCCTTCCCTACTCAAGGCTGAGCATGCGCAGTTCGTTCAGTCGCAAAGTTTTCCAGCCTCTTAGTCTTGCTGATACCTTCCAGACCACCTCCAGGTTTTAAACATCTCTTTCAAACTGGGGAGAGAAAAGCTAGTTGTGTTCCAGGTGTGACATAACAGGTGCTGGGCAGAGGAGTAAAATTGCATCCTTTCATCTATCAGTTAAAGTTGTAGTAATTCAGCCTAGGATGCTGTTGGTCTTCTTTGATGCCAGGATACATGGCTGGTTTATGTTCAGTTTACAGCCTGCCAAGACACCCTGTGTCTTTTCAGCAGAGCAACTGGCCAGCAAACCAGTGCCCAGCTGGTGCCACTGCTTGAAATTGTTCCATCCCAGGTTCAGGAGTTGGCATTTATCTCTGCTGAACCTCATGTTAAAACTAATTCTTGTTGGCTGAATCTCAACAGCTTGTTGAAATCTCTCTATATGGGGGCTTTTCCTTCCAAAATGTCTACTCCTCTCCCAGCTTAGGCTCATCCTCAAATTTGGTGACAGTGCATTTGAGATTATTTATAATGCTGAATTACATTTACTCCAGAAGAAATTAATTTTTGCCTAGCTGCCAGCATGACTTTGAGCTTTTAACCACCACCCTTTGTGCTCGACTGATCCTTCAATCTATCCATGTTGGCTTTTCACATTCGTGTGCCTAGAAATAGCTTTTTAAAGTACCTGCTTCACAGTTTTCTGAAGAATTGAAAAAAGAGCTGCAGTTCTTGAATCTTCATTTTTTACCCTTTTTTTAGGTGGATATAGTATTTTCTCTTCACAGTCCTCAGATTGGAAGGCCTCTATCAAAACAAAGCTGTTTCCTCTGTTTTTTGTGTCCCCTACGTGGAGGAATAATGGGGTTGATACCCAACAAATTGCTTAGAATGCTATGGATGACAACATGCAAAGAACAAAAGGTCCTTTTGTGTATTGATACCAGTCCAAATTAGTTAAAGAGGACAAGTTATGGGCTGGAAATGACAACAGTTCATGGTGACATCTAGTCATTACCTAAATTCTAGAAATATTCTTAAAGAAAGAGATTGAGTTGCTGGAACATGTCCAGAAAAGGGCAGTGAAGTTGGTGAAGGGTCTGGAGAACCAGCCTTATGAGGAGCAGCTGAGGGAACTGGGATCACTTAGTCTGGAGAAGAGGAGGCTGAGGGGAGATCCTGTTGTTCTTTACAATTATCTGAAAGGGGGTTGTAGAGAGGTGGAGGTAGGTTTCTTCTCCCAAGTAACCAGCAATACAACGAGAGGAAATGTCCTCAAGTTGTGGCAGGGAATGTTTAAATTAGGTATTAAGAAGAATTTCTTTACTGAAAGAGTAGCAGGCGTTGGAATGGGATGTCCAGGAAGGTGGTGGAGTCACCATCCCTGGAGGTATTAAAAATTGCCTAGACATGGCACTTTGGGACGTAGTTTAGTGGCCGTGGTGGTGTTGGGTTGATGGTTGGACTTGGTGATCTTAGAGGTGTTTTCCATCTTTGAAGATTCTATGATTCTGCGATAATGGTGGAGTAATTTTGTTTGCAAATCTAAATGAAGTGCAATTTTGTGTAGCATGAGTTATCATTAATATTGTTCTAGCAAGTTTCATTTAGCAGGGATCAGTCTTTGGTCTGCATGCATTCATCAGGCAAGCTTTTGACCTCTCTGCCAGTATCTGGAACATAGGTCTTTCCAAGAAGGAGTGAGCTTGGTTTCACAGGGCTGTTGTGGTATTGAATACTGGTGTATTGTACCATGATGGTGCTCATTACATAGAGTTGTCTTGGGAGTAGTGGCTAGAACCCTTTCAGAGGTCAATTATTAGCTGAAAGGTCTGTGTAAAGTTTGCACAGATCAGTGAAGTACGTAAGTGACCTAGTTTTGGACCTAGTTTTTATCAATAATTGCATACATCAATATGTGTTTGGTTAGTGCAGTTAGTCAGCACGGTTACACCAAGTGTACACCAACATACACTCTCAGATCTGTACGTTGCAAAACAAGCTACACGTCTTTAGCCCAGACTTTCCAGCTTCAAAATGTGAAGAGTTATCCAATGATACTGTAGCAACTGCACTGGACCCTGCTGTTTTTACATTTTAATAGCCACCACGTTGAATAAGACTAGGAAAGGTGTGCTTTTCACTGGCAAAGGATGGGCTTTTCTGCTTCAGCTCCACAACTGTCTGCATCCTTCATATATGACCTGTTGATAGCTCATGGTCTGGCTTCTGAAAAGAGCAAGAGGAGAATAACAAGGTCAGGTCTGAATGGAAAATATAGAAAAAGCAGGGAAGTTCACATGAGGCCTCTGAACGGTATTACCCTCCTGGGCAGTGACTTGTCAATGCACAGCTGCATGTGAGCGTTCTTCTTCCACACCTATGGATTAGAATTTGAAGGTGTAATTGTAATTGCAATTGTAACACGATGGGCATGACATTGCTTAACACTGTTATTAATATCCATAAAGCAGGTATCTATGTGCTGTGTTAGGCTTTTTATATCTTTACTAATGAAGCATATCCTCAAGATTTTCCCTCTAGGAGTATGGAAACTTGGCATCCACCCATGCTCTGTTCATACAAATCTCAAGCTATTTCAAGATACTGAGAAGCAAAGTATGCTTTTTTCCTCCTTTTCTGTGATTTTTTTTTTTTAAAGTAGAACTACCCATTTCTAGCCTGACTGAAAAGGGTCAATAGAAAATGAGATACCACTGAAACATGTCATTGCCGTACCCGGGGTCAGGATTACCACATGTACGCTTTAATAGTCATCCGAGCTTAAATAAATATGTAGAACTCGTGGTTCTGACCCAGCAAAAAAGTGACAGCTGTTTGCACTGGTGTTTCCTTTGTTCTGGGGGCTGCCTGCTGGCATTGCAGAGGTGGGGCGGTTCAAGGTGTCATCTGCTTGACACTTTATCCTGGCTCCCCATCAGCCTTCTCTCTGAAGGCCTAGAGGTTTTTAGTGAAAGGCCCTGTGCACACATTTGTCTCTAAAGGAACTGGTATATGTGGAGAGCAGTTCATAAGCACTTCCAGCATGACGTTAAATGCTTGTACACACAGCAGGGCCAGTGTCTACAAGGCAGTTGCTCAGGGATGTGCCTCCATCAGGTTGTAGAAAGATGTTGTAAAAGGGTGTGGAAATGTGACCTCGAAATAACAACTGTGTCTTTTGGAGCCTTGGAGACCAGGCTGTAAGTGACAGACATGCAGTATTTGATCTGTCACCTCTTGTCTAATATTGTATCTTCAGAGCTTAATAGATACTTTGGATTTTATGCCCTGTTAGTGCCTGCATGACTACCAGTCTGCTTCCTGAAAAACTATAGTCGTCTTAGCACTGACAAGACACCTTGGAAAGTAAATTCTGATAAATAATAACTTTGAACTCCAAGAGTTCATGTACTTTCATGCTATCTTACAGCCTTCACTGACATGATTCTTGAAGTGTCATTGAGTTTTGGCTTAACAGAGACCATTCTTGTGTAATGACTAAGAGTGAGGAAAAGCCCACAAATACAAGAGCCATAGTAGTTTGTGGCAAGATTTATCCCAACAGGTTAATAAGCAAGGACGAGACATAGCCCTGAGCACTGGGGTATAACTATCCATATTGTAGGCTGTTAGCTCTAGCCCACACCAACTAGGACTTCTCTATAAAATGCCTGGACACTGTCTGGAGCGATCCTCGGTTGTAATTTGGCTGTAGGCATCTTGTTTTGGAGGGGGGAAAGGGTTTGGTTGTCTGGATATGAGCTGCTGGGCAGTTTGCTCTCGTTCCAAGGAACAGTCTCTGGCTTGTTTCATTTACATGTATGGACATGATGAAGGCTTTGGGTTATAGGAGCCTCAGTGGTGAGGTACAACACATGAATTTTGCAATTCTGGATATGAATTTGAAATACATATTTCTGTTAAACTTTAAGGTTCTGCTTTCAGAATATAGATTGTTGCTACCATGGCAAGGAAGGAAAGAAACCTTTCATATTCAAATAGTAGACAAAGAGTAATGTGAAAAAAAAATGGGAAATGACTGGAAAGGAGTTTTGTTCTGGCCTGCAGATAAACTATAAGAGTGAGAAACCTGTTGTGAGAAGAGGAAGAAGGAAAGACAGCTCAGAAACTTGGAAACACCAAACACAATTTGTAGGCAGTCTGATATACAGGGTCTTACCTATCACATAATTATGTCTAGGCTTTGTCTGTACACATCTGTACAGTTTTTATTAGACATAAACGCATAGTAAAAAACATTCATTGTACTCAAACTGATCATACTTGTAGTTCCTGTTGAAAAGATTACTCGTTTTCTGCCCTTAAAATCCCAGATGAAACTGATAAAAATAAATAAATAGTCTTGCCTCCGAGGATTTACGTTCCTGGTGAAAAACTTGTATTGTGATCTCAATCAGTGCTGTAAAACTCAGCCCATATAAATCATTAGTCTAGGAATCCAGCACAGCTGAATTACATGTGAAATGTATTTTGGCCCATTACATTGCTTGTGCTGGGGAACCCAAAACTGGATGCAATGCTTGACATACAATCTCACTAGTGTCAGATAAATGGAAATGATAACTGCTTTCTACTTACATGGTTGTCTCATGGTAGAAATTATCCTGGTTCGTCAGCCAAGAGATCAACAACACTGTGCTTGTCTGCTTGTGCTGGTCTGTCTGATAATCACAGAATCACAGAATCACAGAATGGTAAGGTTGGAAGGGACTTCAAGGATCATCTAGTTCCAACCCCCTGCCATAGGCAGGGACACCTCCCACTAGTACAGCTCACTCAAGACCTCCTCCAACCTGACCTTGAACACCTCCAGGGAGGGAGCAGCCACAACCTTCCTGGGCAACCTGTGCCAGTGCCTCACCACCCTCACTGGAAAGAACTTCCTCCTAAGATCCAGTCTAAATCTCCCCTCTACCAGTTCAAACCCATTGCCCCTTGAACTGTCATTGCAAAACTTTGTCAATAATCCCTCACCAGACTTCCTGTGTGAATCTCATGGACAAACATCTCACTGTGTGGTATTCCCTTTCCCTGTCACATGCATGGCTCAGTCAGATCTGTGATTCTATGATTCTGTATTTCAATAAACATTGGGATAGCAACATAAATCCAAGTCAAATATATTGCACAAACCATATGAGGAATGGCTGAGGGAGTTGAAGTTGGTTAGTCTTCAGAAGAGGAGGCTAAGGGGAGACCTCTTTACCCTCTACAACTAACTCAGACTAAGTTGAAGTGAGGTTAGGCTCTGTCTCTTCTCATAGAATCATAGAATCATAGAATAGAGTCAGCGTCCCTGGAGGTGTTCAAGGCGGGTTTGGATGTGGCACTTGGTGCCATGGTCTAATCTTGAGGTCTGTGGTAACGGGTTGGGCTTGATGATCTTTGAGGCCTCCTCCAACCTTGGTGATACTGTGATATTGTGATACTGTGATACTGTGGAAGGGACCTCAAGGATCATCCAGTTCCAATCCCCTGCCATAGGCAGGGACACCTCCCACTAGTACAGGTCATTCAAGGCCTGATCCAACCTGATAATAGTGTCAGAACAGTTACTGTGTCTTTGGCTAAAGCACTAAGGCTAGAAATGTGTATGACTTTAAAAGCAGGAGGTGGGCCTGGATCCTCTTTGTATGATCTGCTAAAATGGAGTCCCATGGGCATAAGAGCAAGCATGTGACAAGATTTTTTTTTTTTTTTTGTCTGGTATCTCAGAAGACTTAGGGTATAGGATGGTCCATTCTTACCCTCAAATGTCCCTTGTAGATTGTTCTGTATCTGTCCAGGCTTTTGTATCATATCATCTGCTTTTTGGCAAACTATACATGAAGGAAGGGACATGAGACTTGACTCAGGCACATCTTTATAGCTGAACTGCTATAGCAGAGGAGCTGCACAAGACTTTACAATGCATTTACGCCAAAGTGAAGAACCATGTGAACAAATTAGTAGCCCTGAAGCACTGAACAAAAGCACTTTGGGATGATTTGAGGGGATGAGGAAGAAACACCCCCTCTCCTTGCCCTGCATCCTCTCGTGTCCTGTCCTTTGACTATGCTGACCAAGGTGAGTGAAGGAGATCGATAGATTGCACAGCCCTTGTGTTTCCAAGGTGTGAAATCAGTTGCCAAAATGTGTGCAGCCACAGAAAAAACTGAGAACTCTTCTCAGACTGGGAGGTCTGAGTGCTGCCAAAGGCTTCTGGCCCCCTCTCCCAGCCTGAAGCTTTGAGAGAATATAATTTGGCTCCATGACACTGCAGGTCTGTTGACTTGTGTTTGTATGTTTGTGCTTGGATGTGTGCACAACTCAAATGCAGGTCTGAGGTTAAGTAAAGCCCCTTGCTTGGTGGGGAACTTTAATCAACATGTCACAGAGCGTGACAACTTTCAGAATGTTTTTTTAAAAAAATGCATGTGCAATTAGCTGCTAACTTCCAGGGGAGAGAAATATCTAACTTCTGGGCTCTATCCTCATCTCCACAACTATTTTGACCAAGTCATTTGGTTTGTCTGTGGCAAGCAGTTGATCTGTAATACAGTACTATTCATCTGACATCTTTGAGTATTGTGTGGCATATTAAAGGGCTTTTCAAGGCAGGGACTTAATGTAGGTTTTAGTGATGTTTTTTGGTGTTCAAGTTGAGAAAGAGTGCAATTTTTTTCTTCTTTCTGTCTTTATGGGCAGGCTCTTCTGATTATTTACTCCTTTTATCGTATTTTAATTCAGGCATCTAAAACCACAGCCCATTTTGAATTTAGGCCAAACACCCCTGCTATGGCATGACACAGTTTGCTCTTGGCTGGGCACACAACCTAACCTGGCAGTGAAGAGCATAGAGGTGAGAGTGATAAACAGATGGGATGTTACATGTCTTACCTGCAATGATATAATGAGTTTTTGTCCTGTGTACAGTACAGAATCACACAGAATCACAGAATGTCAGGAGCTGGAAGGGACCTCAAAAGGTCATCCAGTCCTCCCCTCCTGCCAGAACAGGATCACCTATATTTGATCACACAGAAATGCGTCCAGGTGGGCTTTGAATATCCCCAGAGAGGGATACTGCACAACCCCCCTGGGCAACCTGTTCCAGCGTGTGTACATTCTCATGTTCCTCTAAGACACTGGGCTTTCCTCTTTATGAAAGGCCTATGCAAACATGAAATACAGGAAATAAAGACTGCGGAAAGCAGTTCTGCAGATTTTTATTTCAGGAGTGATGTGACAACTGGGGTCAGTAATAAGACCCAGTGCAGGCCCATGTTTCATATATACTATTAAGCAAGTGTGAGGTATTTACATGGAAAGAAGCATACTTCTGATGCACATGAAAAAGTTTTATTACATAGGCAGAAACCCAGAATGATGCCATGTCCTGATTGCTACCTTCTAAGAACAGCTCTTCTGCCAGCATTGTATTAATTTGCCAGCAGTCTTGAAAGCTGCACATCTTGGAAGAGTTTAGAGTTGAAGCAAAATTGATTCTTCCATCCCCACTGGACTTCGGTGCAGAAGAGAATGAAAATCAGGTAAAAGGCTTATGAAAACAACTATTTTTGGCTCAGTCCTGGTAGGACAAGAGCGCTGTTGTTCTGCTCCAGTATTCAATCAGTGTGACTCATCTGCAGAGGACTCTCTGGCCCATTTTCTTTAAAATTGTGCTCTATCCAGAGAAATGACTTGGGCTTTCTAAAACTGGAAACACTGAAAAAGAACACCTTGCTCATTTGTTGGGTCTTGGGTGACCTTTTCCACGCCGCTTCAGCTCAAAAGGTAGAGTATGTGCTCTCTGATGCAGTGAGGCGTTTTCAACCAAAAGAGTTGGTTTATGGAGTTTTTCCTTCTGTAGGAAGGGCCTAATTGGTTTATGGAGTTTTCCTTCTGTAGGCAGGGACAAGTATCAAGCTTTCCATGCAGAGTGATGTTGAATGTTGTCCAAGACTGATTACCTTTTAGAGTTGAAAAAACTGGTAAGACTGGAAGACTCCACTCTGAAACCTACCCTGGCCTCTGGTCATACCTAACTAACCTCTGGTTTCAGAGGATTTTCCAGGTATTTGGGACTCCCAATGCATGAGGACTGCTGTCAAACCAAAGGGTGCCACGACAAATATAAATGGAACACTCAGGAGGAAACCTGGAGAAATACCCTCCTTGAGTCCCTCCCATTATCTAGAATCCAGGAATGCAACTTTTCCCCAGACTAGGAAAAAATTAAAAATGTTTCCTTTCACCACTCAAATAGCAGAAAAAAATACCATTCAAGAGTTAGGGAATACTCAGACTTGTCATCCTCTTAGACAGGACACATCCCTTCCTTTTCACTTGGTGTATTTTTCCTGGAGGTATAATCTTAGGCCACAGTTGGAGGAGATAAGTGGTTACTTAGTGTAAAGCTGTGAATAAGCTCTCAAGGGCTTTATGTACCAGGTTGAATTAGGACCTCAGAAAGGTATGGAAAAGCTCTCTTTGCCAAGAAGAGCATCCATGTGTGAAATCTGTGTGTGCTCTGGTGTGGACATAAGTGACCTGCTCTGTTAGCTGTATGTGAAACCTGGGTCTGCTGCAACCAGCTGCAAAACTGCCATTGATTTTAAGTGAATTTCATCCCCAATGTTTCTATGCATTACTTTTCTCCCTGCACTTCTTCCTATTTGATGGGAAGATACTGTTATGATTGAGACACCTTTACATTATGGCACAGGGTGGACAGATGCCTCTGTGGGAATACACAGGGTTTTACCCGGCACTTTGAAATGCTTTTCATTGTTTTGTACCTGCCTTGCTTCAGCTTTTCAGGTTAAACTTGTGCATGAATGCCAGGTCTTATTATTTTGAGCCCTCTGTATTTTTCATCATTAATTAGATACCGGATTTGTAAAACACTCCTCTTAGCAGGGCAATTCATTTTCAACTGGATCCTAATGAGACCAGTCCTCCTTCTCCTGGGAAAGTATGTGCCTCTGGGGGGAGAAGCCCACCTTTCACAAACCACAGCTAAAACTTGTGTTTTTGGGGAAACACAAAACACACAGCTGCTTGCAAATGTCAGCTTTTCTTAGCATGAAGCAAATATGCATTTTGTAAATGTGGGACACAGACATATTTTGATGTGGGTCTTGAACAGGGCTTCAGTATAGGGATAACTCATCTTTAATTTATAGTTACATGCAATTGAGCCATTCCAGGAAAAGACTTTTTGTGGTTTCTGGGCCAGGGAAGAAGGCGGCTAAAAGCCTTCTACCCTGAACAGGAACAGTTATAACATGCAGTATGTTAACTGTTCCCTAAATGAAAACCTAGCATAAAGCCCTTTAAATGTTTTTTTTTTAAGGCTTAATATCACTGAGGGATTGATACTAAAGCTCTTTCAGGCATCACCTATTCTTTCTCTGGGGAGAACAGGAGTACTCTAGATTGTTTCGTACCTCTGTAAGGAACCTAAATCCCTTTGGTGGCCTGTCACAAGAAGTGTTCCCTGGGTCTAAGTATTGAGATCAGTTCTGTTTAATAGCTTTATCAGGGATGTGGGGGAAGGGATCAAGTACACCCTCAGTGCAGAGTTTGCAGGTAACACCAAGTTGGACAGAAGTGTCAATCTACTTGAGGGTCAGAGGGCTCTGAGGGGGATCTGGACAGTCTGTATCAATGGGCAGAGACCAGTGGTATGAGGTTCAACAAGGCCCAGGTGCTAGATTCCAGACTTGAGTCACAACAACGCTATGCAGTGCTATGGGCTTGGAGAATAGTGGATGGAAAGCTGCTCAGTAGAGAAAGACCTGGGGGTGTTGATGGACAGCCGGCTGAACATAAGCTTGCAGTGTGCTTGGGTGGCCAAGAAGGCCAGCAGCATCCTGACCTGTCTCAGAAATAGTGTGACCAGCAGTAAGGCAGTGATTGCCCCACTTGCTCAATACTGGTGAGGCTGCACCTTGAATACTGGACTCGGTTTCCGGCCCCTGGCTACATACTCCAGTGTGGGCCACGAGCTCTGGAGAACAGAATTGACTCTTACCCCTTGTCAGGAGTGAGGATGAGCATACTGCACACTGACTGGAAGTTTTAAAGGGAAATTCTATTTACAAGAGCAGATATACAAAAAGCAATCAGGTAGAATAAGTGTAAAATCCACTGGGCCCTAACTGGCCTTCTAGAATCCTCCACCCCCTCCGCCTGCAGTCGGCCTAAGGGTAGGCCAAAATCAACATCCGCCCTGCCGCAGCTGGGCCTGCAAGGCCTCAGTGGCTCAGCTCCCTGCCCACCAACTGCCCACCAACCGTGAGGTAAAAACACACAGTGCTTGGAGATGTGGCAGCAAAAAAGGCAGGGAAGAGAAGGGGAGGAGATAAGTCAGGCACTGTCTAAGCTGTGGTACCAGAAAAGGAACAGAATAACAATATTGCAGTGTCCTGGGACGAGCAGGTGCCTCCACCTGGCGTGGGCCTCCATCCCTATGCTTTTGTTTAAGGGGCATCTAGGATCCCTCAAACTGCCACACTACATGACCTCACTGAGCAGCTCATCCAAAGAAGAGAATGAAGTTGGAGAACAAGTCTTATGGTAAGCAGGGGTAGTTCAGCCTGGAGACAAGAAGGCTGACTGCTGACCTTTTCATACTGTCCTTAAAAGGAGGTTATAGCAAGGTAGGGTTCAGTCTCTTTTCCCTAGGAACAAGTGATAGGACAATAGGAAATTTCCTCAGGCTGTGCCAGGTAAGGCTTAGCATGGATTTCAGGAAAAATTTCTCCACTGAAAGGATTGTTGGGCATGGAAACAGGCTGCCCATATAGGTAGTGGAGTCACTCTGAATATCCACAAGATATTTGAAAAGATGTGTAGATGCAATACTTAGGGACATGGTTTGGTAGTGGACTTGAGTTTAACTGTTGAACTTGTTGATCTTAAAGGTTTTATCCAACTGAAAACATTCTGTGATTCTAAGCTGTAACAACAGGTTTTAGTCTGATTATGAAACCTGCCACAGGAAATTCTCTGGCCTCGCTTGTGCCCAGGTTGACTTGTTGATCATAATGACATTTCTGTCCCAAAAGTTCATCAGTTATCAGAGTCCAGTGGAAATCTTACAGTAGTGTGGTATGTTTATAGAGGGACTTACAGTCTTTTAGGAGTTAAAAACATTTTATAAACAGTAATTGATCCATGCTTTCCTCCCACACAAATGCAACCACCATCAAGGATGAGGTTTGTCTTGTTTTCAGCAGGGAATAGCAACAGGGAAGATGTTAGCAGGCAATATGTAATTATAAAAACCCGCAATTTTATCAGAACTTTGTGTTCACCTTTGTAAAGTAAGTATTGGACTTTTTAAGGGTCTGTGCAGCCTGGGCTGCAAAGCATTAGCTTTAGATCGTGCCAGCATTATTACCTTTCTATCAACAGTGGGAGTGTGTTGTCAGATTATCATTACCTTGGCCTGGAATATCTCAGTACCCTTTGATCAGTGTTTGGGTGAGAGAAATTTCATTGTACCTTTTGTTTGATACTGCAGGTAACTGTGTACTGCAAATACAGCTGCGTGTCTGGCAGAGCACTGCCTGTGTGCCTACCTCTTGTTCAGACCAGCTGGCTGGTCTCCTTGCTGAAGGCGCTTACCTCAAACAGCAGAGCTGTTCTGCAGTGTGCTGTATTCAACCTTTACTGATGCTCACCACAGCTGCTTCTGAAAGGAAAATGGATACTTGCCTAGTGTGTCAGAAACTGACTTGCCCTAAATCATAGGAACAAAATAAAGCTTGTAAGGAAACTACTGCCCTATCTTAACCAATCAGCCTTTCCATATTTTCATTACACAGGATCAGAGGATGTCAGGGGTTGGAAGGGACCCAAAGAGATCATCCAGTCCAACTCCCCTGCCAGAGCAGGACCATACAATCTACCTCAGATCACAGAGGCCTTGGAAGTCTCCAGAGAAGGAGACTACACAGCCTCTCTGGGAAGCCTGTGCCAGTGTTCTGTGGCTGTTACAGCAAAGAAGTTCCCCCTTGTGCTGCAACTGATATCCGTTGCTCCTTGTCCTGTCACAGGGAGCAAGTGAGCAGAGCCTGTTTCCCCCATCCTGACACCCAGCCCTCAGATATTTATAAACATTTATTAAATCCCCTCTCAGTCTTCTTTTCTCCAGACTAAGCAGCCCCAAGTCCCTCAGCTTCTACTCATTGGGCAGTGCTCCAGTGCCCTAATCATCCTTTTAGCCCTCCACTGGACCCTCTCCAGCAGATCCCTGTTCCTTTTAAACTGGGGAGCCCAAAACTGCACGCAGTACTCAAGATGAGGCCTCACCAGGGCTCCCTTGATCTGCTGGACACACTCTTCTTAATGCACCCCAGGATCCCGTTGGCCTTCTTGGCCACAAGGGCACATTGCTGTCCCATGGATGTTAGCCACCAGAACTCCCAGGTCCCTCTCCACAGGGCTGCTCTCCAGCAGATCACCTCCCAACCTGTACTGGTGTAGTTTATTATTCCTCCCCAGGTGCAGTACTCTGCACTTGTCCTTGTTGATCCTCATTTGGTTCCTCTGTGCCCAGCTCTCCAGTCTGTCCAAGTCTTACTGGATGGCTGCATAGCCTTCAACTGTATCAGCCAAGCCTCCCAGTTTGGTGTCATCAGCAAACTTGACTGAGCAGACACTCTGTCCCCTCATCAATGTCATTGGTGAAGATATTGAACAGCAGCCCTGCTTATATCTCTGACATTCAGGGAATACTCAAATTCTGCTCCTTTTACTTCAGACCAAGTGACTTTGGGTCTGATTCAAAACCCATTCAGTTTGAGAAGTCTTTCTAATGCTGTTGGCTGACTCTGGATCACCTCCCTCACTTGCACCTCTTTCAGAAATCACAAGACAGATGTTTAACTTAGAAAGCTGATCTCAGAAAGGCAGAAATCAAATAACTTCAGTGTAGAACCTGAATGTTCTTCTTGAAATGGATCTGTCAGAGGGCTGCTCATCCCAAAGAAAGAAATAATGAAGGATTTTCTCCAGTACATGGTAGGATTTTTGATTCCTCATTCAAGGTCAGGTTGGATGGGGCTCTGAGCAACATGATCTAGAATTGTCAGGGCTGGAAGGGACCTCAAGGATCATTTAGCTCCAACCCCCCTGCCATGAGCTTGGACACCTCACACTAGGTGAGGTTGCTCACTGCAGGTGGTTTGGACTAGAGGACTTTTAAGGGATCCTTCCAATGCAAAACATTCTATGATTCTATGATTTTCTACTGTTCAATAGAAAAACATAGAAAACAAAGATTTTATTTATTTTTTTTAAATTCAGTTTGCTTGCTCTCTCACATGGACAAATTCCACTAGACCAGCTTCTTATACCTCTGCTTTAGCCATCCTTGTTATAGTAAAGAATGTGTCAAACTTACCAGCTTTCAACATTTCATAGAATCATAGAATCATAGAATGGTAAGGTTGGAAGGGACCTCAAGTATCATCTAGTTCCAACCCCCTGCCATAGGCAGGGACACCTCCCACTAGTACAGGTTACTCAAGGCCTCATCCAATCTGGCCTTGAACACATCCAGGGAGGGAGCAGTCACAACCTCCATGGGCAACCTGTTCCAGTGTCTCACCACCCTCACTGGAAACAACTTCCTCCTAACATCTAGTCTAAATCTCCCCTCTGCCAGTTTAAGCCCATTGCCCCTTGTCCTGTCATTGCAGGACCTTGTAAATAATCCTTCCCCAGCCTTCCTGTAGGCCCCCTTCAGATACTGGAAGGCTACTATCAGGTCCCCTCGAAGCCTTCTCTTCTCCAGGCTGAAGAGCCCCAACTCCCTCAGCCTGTCCTCATAGGAGAGCTGCTCCAGCCCTCTGATCATCTTTGTGGCCCTCCTCTGGACCCGCTCCAACACTTCCATGTCCTTCCTGTGCTGAGGGTTCCAGAACTGCACACAGTACTCCAGGTGGGGTCTGACGAGAGCAGAGTAAAGGGGCAGAATCACCTCCCTTGCCCTGCTGGCCACGCTTCTCTTGATGCAGCCTAGGACTCGGTTGGCTGTCTGGGCTGCATGTGCACACTGCAGGCTCATGTTGAGCTTTTCATCAACCCAGACTCCAAGGTCCTTTTCCTCAGGGCTGCTCTCCAGCCATTCACCACCCAGCCTGTATTTGTGCTTGGGATTGTGCCTACCCAGGTGCAGGACCTTACACTTGGCCTTATTGAATTTCATCAGGTTGGCCTGGGCCCAACTCTCCAGCCTGTCCAGGTCCCTCTGGATGGCATCCCTGCCCTCTAGCAAGTCGACTGTGCCACACAGCTTGGTGTCATCTGCAAACTTGCTGAGGGTGCACTCCATTCCTCTGTCCATGTCACTGACAAAGATGTTAAACAGCACTGGTCCCAGCACTGACCCCTGAGGGACACCACTTGTCACTGGTCTCCAGGTGGACATTGTGCCGTTGATCACCACTCTCTGGGTTCGACCATCCAGCCAATTCCTTATCCAGCGAGTGGTCCATCCATCAAGTCCATGTTTTTCCAGTCTGGTGACCAGGATGTCATGTGGGACAGAGTCAAATGCCTTACTCAGGTCCAGGTAGATGACATCAGCTGCCCTTCCCTTGTCCACTGTCGCTGTGACTTCATCATAAAAAGCCACTAAATTTGTCAGGCAAGATCTGCCCTTGGTGAAGCCATGCTGGTTCCCACCAATCACCTCTGCTTTGTTTTCCATTTGCCTTAGCAGGACTTTCAGCAGGATCTGCTCCATGATCTTGCCAGGCACATTGGTGAGGCTGACTGATTTGATATATCCCAACATAGTGTAATGGGCCAAGAGTCTCAATCAGTACTGGCAATTATCTGTGAAAACTAAGGAAACTTCAGATCTTACCCCAGAATTAGCAATGAATGTTTTATTTATTTGTTTGTTTGTTTGTTTGTTTGTACCTGTGTATTTGTGGAAATAGAAGCTTTCCTTATTTCTGGTCTTCTCGTTGGGGGTCAAAATTAAAAGAACACGTAGTGTTAAGAAGACCCAATAGGATGGAAGAGCACAAGGTGGAAGGTTGTTGACAGCTTCATGGAGAAACAGTGAAGAATAGGAAGAGCCTGGAGAGACTGAAGAGTGAGTTCCGTGCTGTGTCCCCTGTACCAGGCTTTATGTATGGATAGCATTGTGATTGTACTCCAACTTTGGAGCAAAGCATCACTGGTGCAACTACCCAAGAGGACAGCTTGTAAGACTTTCTGGCAAAGGGTGGCTGGCAAAAGTGACTCCTACCAGCAGTTGCTCCATGTGGATAGGTTCAGCTGCTGAGGGAGCGCTAAGCTGAAATAGGGCCAGGTAAAAAACTTCAGCTGTTCTCCATCTGAGCTGTACCTCTGGGTGCCAGATGAGCCATGCATGAAAGGTGGTTCTGATCAAAGGGTCGCAAGGGACTTTTTTAGAGCCCTGGGCATTCAGAAGCCTCCACTGCAAGAGGAAAAACTGGGAAAGCTGCAATTTAGCTTCTGCTTGAGTTGAATAAATTTCAGTGAGGGCAATTGTATGGGGTGGGTGGCAGAACTGAGGGGTAGCAGGCAGTGTGATAGGGAGTGTGTTGTTTCCCTCTGTTCCCTAAGGAAGGGGTTTATATGTCTTTCAATCAGTACTTGCTAGAATTAATATTGCTTGTGCCAGATAAAATCTCTTCTGTCTTCCTAGGTGTGTGGGATGGGGCTGGTGCTACTTTTACTGCTTCTCTTCAGCAGGGACCTTTGGAGACTAAACCTGACGCCTTCAAGGCTTGGCAAAGGGGTTGCACGTGAGCTGGGTCTATCTCTTGAAGGCCCTGACTGGAGCCTCCAGATACTACTAAAATGCTTACATAGAACAAGAACAAGGACTTCATTTCCTCTTCTTGTGCTGAGAGGAATGTTAACATTTGAGGATGGCACCTATATCTACCTGGAGAGCACAGGATCTAGCACAGGGGAGTGCTGGAGAATCTGTAACAAAGCTGTGGAAGCTCCTGTCCTTTTCCACAGAAATGCTTGAATCTAATGTAAATGTTTGTTTATATATTGTTTCACCATGACCCACTCTCCTAGTTCTTTCTATGTTGCAGCTACAGAGGTATTAACTAAGAAGATTATTGTACATAGTCAACTTTATACACACTAAGGGCATTATAAAAGAATGGCAACTGTAAAATCCTTTAAATAGTTCTACCAGTCTTCTGAAAAAGAGGGAACTTGCTGTTTTCTAACTAGTATTTTCCTAACATGAAATAGGACTGGGGGATTTTAGAGAATGACAAATCGCCTGTGAGTCAGTGGGGCAACATTGTGCTAAAGAAATCTTCTGTATTGGGCTACAGGCAGTGTGGGGTGTATTTCAAAAAACAACACAAAAAGTATCCAGACATTAATTTTTCTTCTTTTCTCAGTGTCATGGGACTGGGTCGTGGTGTTTAGTTTTGTGCTTCATATTGTAGAAGAAGACAGTGGCAACCTGGATAGGAGACCATGGCAGTAGTGCAAAATGAGAATCAGTGGTTTTGCAGAGGAGAGGCCTTGGCCTGATGGGAAATGAAGTTACTGAGGACAGCTCAAGGCAATTATGCATAGAAATACTGCAAATCTGCAGCAAGGTATCTGATCATCAGAGGTGCTCTGTCTTCAGGACTATGCTCTGTGTGGGGTTAGAACTGCAAAAATGCATCAGATACACAAGAATCTATGCAGCAAGAAAATGGAGATCCAGTTGCTTGTTTCCTTTTTCCTGTTTTGCATTTGCATCTGATCCAAATTGCAAGAGGACTGATACCAATTCCTGCATAGCCATCCTGGCTGGTTTAAGACCAAACTTCTTGGGGAAGAGTTAATCTGGAGGGTGCATTTTTATTGTCTTGACTGGCAGACAGCTGATCTGACAAGAAGCCTGTGCTAGTGCTGAAAACTCACAAAAGTATTTCAGAAGCATCTTAATTCATGGTTCATATCTCAGTTAGTGCCTCGGCAGACCCGGCTGCTCTACCATAAATCTTTCAGCATTTGAGCCCAGCTGCCTCTGCCCTTTTCTGACAACAAAGACAAGGGTCAATTCTTCTCATTAGTCAATAAAAGCTGAATTTAAAAATAACATGCTGATGTTGCTGCTCGGAAGTGTTTAAGTTGGATTAAATATAAGGAAAAAATAAATCGTGAAAGAATGCACCACAAAGGGAATCCAGACTGAAAGATTTTTAGGGCAGGCACTGTCAGTTATTTTGTTTGTAAAATAATCTCAGCTTAAATAGGTCCTCTAGCTGCTTCCACAAGGTAAATTATTGATGCTGTTAGGATCCACAAAAGACATGTGCCTAGCTTTAGGCACAGGGATAATAAAACTGCAGTCTAGAGGAATCCTTTAGCTGAAAGTTAAATATGTGCTTACGGTTTTGGGGCTTCTTGTGGCTGCTTTCCATGCAGAGGATACATGGTAGAGGATACATATCTGAATAGACACACTTGGAGGTCCCACATAATTCTCATGACCTCTTAGAGGAACTTGGTCCTGTAGACTTTGCAGGAAACTGCTTGAAATATATAGTCCTTATCCAAAGTGACAGCAGGTGCACGATACTAATAAAAGAAACATGGGCTCGTTGCACATCATCCTGTCATCGCATTACCTTGCCTGACAAAGGAAGGTGGCATGCTGTGATCTGAAGATATCCGAGGTGACACAGCACCCAATGAGGCATCCCAGTTGATGGAAAGGGAGTCAGGAGGTACAGAGCATGGGAAAGGAGTAGGGCTGGAGCCACCTGGAGCTGTGGCTCAGCACTTGCTGGTGGTTTTGTGTTGGGTGGTCTGTGTCTGCACTCCCAGCAGCAGATGGGAGTTTGTGAGGTGCCAAACTGAGCCTTGACCAAACAGGAATAACAGGGGAAAAAAAAAAAAAAAAAAAAAAAAAAAGGAAATAAAAAGAAGGTTAATAATACTCAGGCATTGAGGCCTTTTTGGCATGCTGTCCTTTATCCTGGCCTTCAAACAACCTGCGCTATAGCAGATTGCAGACTCTTACAGATTTGCCAGCCCCTGCCTTTTGGAAAAAGCCTTGCTTTGTTTTTGGCTCAGTTTACACTCCTTTTCAGACATCCTCCCTTGCTTGAAGCTTGGAGTTTGCAATGTATTATGCATGATGTTATTTAAACCTCTGTGTTGATTGTGGTTTCTATGGGGCTTTTTGTTGTTTTGTTTAATTTGAGGTTTTTAAATATATCATCGCCTTTAAAAGCAAGACACTGCTGGCTTGGTTGTCCTCACTACTCAGGCAAAAGGGCAGAGGAAGCTATGGGAGAGGAGCTTTAAGATCCACAGACACAATGCCTTGGTGATCAACAAAACCCACCTGATTACATCTGGCTGTTTGTCCTGCTCAGGGCCTCTGTGCTCTCTAGAAGCTTCAGATTTTTTCTGTTCTCTCTTTCGCACACTTGCTCTTTCCTGAGGGTTAAGCTGCCAACAGCCTGCAGGAGGCAGTGCCTATGCTTCCAGCCAAGGAACACCCGTCAGGAGGAAAAGCATGCATGGAAATCGTCCAGATGCTGGAAAGGAGCTCTGAATTTTTTCTTGCCTTTACTCTTCTTGGGCAAAGGAAGACAAGCTGTATAATGCCTCTGGTTCAGCTCTTTATCTGCCCACAAGAAGCACAGAGCTGAGGGGCAAGTTTCCATTTCCAACAGTTGAGTTGTTACCATGTGTCTCTTTCTTTCAGGAACAAGGTGATGCAAGAAGCTTTTGTGGAAATGCACAGCAGGATCTAGTGAGAGAGCTGCCACTGATGAGGCTCCTGGACCCAAAGCCCAGGGAGGTAGGCCCTGACCTCTGCAAGCAGTAGTCTACTCACCCTAGCGCCTCTTGTTCCCTTTCAGTGGGAGATGATGCCTCCAAAAGAAATGAGATTGTGTCTTGGTGAAAAGCTGTATCTCCTACCTTTGCCTACCTTTGCCTGGAGCTATCTTTAGAGCTATGCTTGCAAGATGCTGTGCTATGGAGAGAGCAAAGCTGATAATGAAATAGAAACTGAAAGAACACAAAGGGAGTTAGGCAGTTTAGGAAGCCTTAGATGATCAACACTTGCCCTTCTGCTGAGTTGTAGGTGTGTGATTTGGTTGTGGTGAATGAACCCCACCTAGAGTAGAGACACTATCAACTAGGATAGAGATGCCATTTAGATGAAGACGACTTGTGTGTCCCTCAAAAAGCAGTTGGAGATCTTGGGGGCATGCTTGCCAAAGGCAGTGCTGCTACATCTGCATGATTTCCCCATGCCATGTGTGCAGTTCCACTGCATAGTGGCAGTGGAAATCGTTTCTCAAATATGGAAAACTTCCATGCTCTGGTGTGCTGAGCAGCCACAAGCTTCTTGCTGTAAGGCCATTGCTTGCTGCTTGTCTGGGTGCTGTGTGAAATCTGCCAAGTTTCAACCCTGGAAATCAGGTTTGATTCACCAGTCTTTACAGATCTTTTGGCAAATCAGTGGTTAGTAAGTTCTTGGCTTCACCAGGCTGACTCTAGAGCTTACGTGAGCCAGTCAATTTAAACTCAAGACATCTGAGGTTGAGACTATAGATGTTTTTTCCGATTTGGGGGTAACAGTCTCTTCCCTAGAACAAATTTGGGATCCAACCCTGCCTTTGGGATGCTGCTGTGGCCCAGGCAAGGGTTAACATCTCAAAGTCACCCACCCCACTGCCCACCCTGTAAAGGCTTAACTTGCCCTTCCATTGTTTGGACTAAACCTTCCCAGATTTACTTACTTCCTTTTGATGTCTGGCAATGTTTGTTTATTAGCGCCAGTGGCCTGTGTTAACTCTGAGTAAGTCTTTGACTAAATCCCATTCTCTGCCTTCCTCCTCCCTTCACGGGCTTGTGAGCTGATAAACTTCAATGCTGGCTTTCAAACCCAGTGAGGTTAAACATGAACTTCTTTTACACCTGCCTGCTTTCTCAGCTAATGGACTCTGGTGACTGCAGTGAGAGGAGTCCTTTTATGGCAAAGAGGAGGCTGCAAAGGTTGATTCTGTTTCTGGTTCATATGTTCAAGAAGTGGGTTTTTAACTCTTGGAGAGGAAAAGATTCTTTAAGTGAATTCCCTATTGTTCTGGGCTCATCTGTGTAACCACACCAGAGAAATTACAACAGGACAGGTATTAGCCAATAATTCACATAGTGTTTTATATAGTCCACCAAGCAGTATTTTGTTATTCCCTTTTTTTGTAAAGAGCTTAGTCACCATTTTGGAACTCAAAGTTTAGTCATCTTCAATTTACAGTATGAATTCAGAGAAAGAAGATGAGAACTGTTTGGGAAATGATAAGTACTTCCTATGGAAACATTTACAGCAGTTCTGTTTTTCTTCTAATCATGGGAAAGTTCCATTAAAACAACAATGCCTAAAAAAAATAAATCCAATGCTTGGTTGCATTTTTAATATTTAAAAATTTTTATTTTGCTGTGGAGCTATCTCGAAGAAGGAGTTACTGAAAAATCTGCAGTTATTTGTTCCTTTTCATTTCAAGACACAAAAATTCCTGACAAGCTTTTGTTCATGTTATTTAATTACAGAAGTGAGTTCTGCTCTCAAATTCTATGCAGGTTGTGTGCTCTATGTTAATATGATTATAAAATAAGACTTCATTATACTAATTTTAATGTAAAGAGTCTTTGGATTTTTATGACTCCATTATTTTGTCTTCTAAAATGCTCTTCATCAGCAGTGATTTATTCTTGAGTCATCAGTATCTAAGAGTCCTGAAATGTCTTGTGGTTGCTTAAATATTCTTTTTACAGGATTTACAAACCCACTGATTTTTAAAACTGTGTTTCAAGGGTAGACATTCCAGGTGGGGCAGTAACTCTGTGGTGGCAGTCTACACTTTTCTGTGCAGTAAAAGTATTTGCCAAAAAGAACTCACATTCAAACCACAAGGGATTGACAGGTGGCAGAGAAGGGATTATAGAATCTGAATTGCAGAGTGAATCCAGATAACACTGAAAGATTTTAAGAACCCAGGGAAAGTTTGTGGTTGTCCAGAGCTGAATTCACCATGACAATCGGACAACAGTAATAAAAGCCCTTCTTTTTCTCTCCAACCCAGTATTTCTACCTCATATGTTTTGTCAAACAATAGCATCTGGGGGGAAAGGCTTTTAGCTCATTTTGGCAATGATTCTTTGAGTGGTGCCCTTCGATCTTTTTTGGTGTGGTGATGAAAAGACCTCTGCTGAATGTGTCTAGTATAGTTTAAGAAATTGTCACTCAGTCCATCTCCATCCTCGGCAAAATAGATAGTAGATGCCTGCCTTTCTGTCCCCCAGTTCATAACTCAGATTCCCTTCTCCATACCAGTCCTACAGCAGCTTCTTTGCCAATACCTCCTGCCAGCTCAGAGCACGAGATGCACTCTGTGGTTCACCAGGAAAGGCCACCAATGGGGTCCACAAGGGTGCTGATGTTCCTTACTTCTACTTACCTCCAGAAACATACAGCTGGTTACCATGCCTGCAAACTAGACTTCTCAGGACAGAAAGGAGAGCAGACTGCTACTTAACTTTAAAGATCAAAGCCCAACACTGTCCACTTCTGAGCAGATATTTATTTCTATTTAGAAGCAAGGTTTCAAGAGGTCTCTGATTTACACAGTGATGATTTCAGCCAACCTAATGTTGAGGTGTACACAGAAACAGTCTACAGAAACTTGGATACAGCTCACTGCTTGCTGTGGGCCTGGGAAGACTCTTTTCCAATAGGTCAATATTTCTTAGATTGTTATTGTAACCGATGAGAAAACCCCTGTTTATGTGGAAAATAGCATTATAGTAGTTGCAAATCTCAAGTGCATTTCAGTGCATTACAGTTCTTTGTAAATGAACACCCTGTTTCCATAGCAGGCTTCAGAAGAGGCACAGCTTTGCTGTGTTTTTAACCAGTGATGTGAGTCACAGAAAGGTTTTGATTCTCGTTTTTCCATGGACAATCCCCAGGCTCTTGTATGTTCCAAATATCTTCCTTTAAACATTTATTTTCTTGTTGTGGTGCCGGACTGCTTGTGCCCTTTGCCTGAGCAGTCAACCAGTTCCCTTTGAAGATGTTTACTAATTAAATCAGCACAAAGATGGAATGAATGTTAAGCACCTTCAAACACTTGTTGCATGCTTCAGTTCCATGACTGTACTTCACAAGCTGCCATAAAATCTATACATTTTGGCATATGCCTGGCAATTTCTTTAATGGATTCTCTTTAAAAATAAAACCACAATAGATTAAGGAAAAAAAAACCAAAAAAAACCAAACCCCAAAACAAACCTAAACAAAAAGCCCCACACGTTTCTGGCTTGTTTCATAGTTTGGTTTTCACATCTGCCACTTCTTTTGCAGTAGAAAAGGTGCAAACCCATTGGATTTACCAGCTCCAGCTGTGGCTTTAGGAATCTTACTGGCTCTGCTCCTTATCTGCCAAGCATAGCCTAGTACCTAGAGGCACAAGCATGAACCAAAATGCCAGCTACAAACAGTCAGGGGTATCAAAGTTCTGAATAACCTGTATTTTCAGTATCTGGGGTAAAGTTGCTTTCTCACTCATCTGGGTGAGACACACTCATGCTGATCTCAATAGCCGGAGATCTTTTTAATTAAAGAACAATGATAAAATGCCACATAAAATGGGTTGCATCAAAGCATCATTATACTACAAGCACTAATTATTATAATTATGTAAGATTGCTCACGTTTATTTTGCAGGTGGGAAAGCACATCAACTGATGGGATTTCAATCTGTGGCTTTTTCAGCAAAATCAAAGAATTGGATGTCTTGCATAGGAGCTGTTGTCCTTTGCAAACTGCATAGCCATAGCCATAGCCAGTCTCTCACCCCATGCAGACATGGCACTCAGTGCATGAAAACTGACACAAGGGGCTTTCTTTGAGCAAGTTCCAGTTTTGGTTAACACCACAAATTTTCTTTGGGCTTCCTATCTTAAGGACAATTGGTCTTACCCTCTTCCAGACTGTCAAATACTATTTTGTCTGGTGAGGTAATGGAAGCACTGCCAGCTTTCTGGGAGACCAGATCTGGAGCTAGAGCAGGTACTCTTTGGCTGCTCCAGGTACATTACTTAGGGGAACTTTGTCAGAAAACAGAGAAGACAGACAGCCCTAAATGCATTGCCCTGCTGTAATGGCCTGAGTGGAGAGAAGGACCCATAATGAGATAGAAACAGTTAGGAGGTGTAGGAAAGCACAAACTTCTCAGGGCATGAGAGGAACCACTTCTTGGTTTGACTGCTCTTTAAAAGACCATGACCAACATTTGTTGCACACTGACAAAATTGTGTTACTCTATACCTTTAGTGAGCTAATGAACCACCACAACACGCACACCTTAAGGAGTCAAGACTGCAGTCCTCATCTCTGTGTAAACAAACTTTGAGAGAGGACCAAAACCATCTTGCTAGGTTCAAACAAATAAAACAAAGCAATTCTGATTTAAATTAAAATTAATTAAATACTGTTAAAAATCCAGTCTAAAGATGATGTTTTTTCTGAGTGAAAATCCCTAAACGTAATGGTTTCAGAGTGGGGATTGTAACTTTTTTTTTTTTTTTAAACTGAAGCAATTCAGTGAGTTAGATAGAAACTTGTTAAGAAGGATTTACCAAACCAAATTTACATTTTTAACTAGTTTAAAGAACAAACAAACAGACAACCCTACTCCCAAGCTACATTTGCTTGAATGTTTTAATTATTTTTTTTTTCCTGAGGCTTGTGAAAAGCAGATGTGCCAGGCAACTCTACTGGCTGGAGTGTCAAAGCTCTCAAATAAATACCTGTATGATTAAAAGATTAGCAGAATTGGAAGAGACCTCAGGAGGTCTCTGGTCCAGACTCCTGCTCAAAACAAGGGCAGCTCGAAGACTGGGATTCAGAGCTTTATCCAGTAAGCCTCTTAGAATGAGGATGCTAATTGTGCCCAGTTCTTTCTAGATTAATGATATTTTGGATACTTCATGAGAGTCCATGATGTGCTGAGTGTAATTTTTTTCACCTGGAAGTGCCAAGAGTGAGCTGTGGGGTTGCTCCACTTCTATTCTTGGCCCTTATGAGCTGAGACTTGAGATCCTACTATATGTCAAGGTCAGTCTAGCTGGGGAAAAGTGAAGTCAAGATTTTTGCTTAGTATTTCTGTTCAACAGCTGTTTTTCCTGAGGAGAAAGCAATACCATACAGTTTATTCAGAGCCAGGTATGACATAACATTTCAGCTTACCCAAAGCTAAAGGCAGTGATTTCACAGCAGAAGCTGAGGCAGTGGGCCCATTCAGTGAGAAAGAGAAAAAAAAACATCCTGGACATAGGTCTTCTACTTTGTTGTTATGGTGTTTTCTTTTCTAAACTGGAAATGAAGACATACACCTATTTTTCCATAGGCTTACCTGTTGTCTCCAGGACTCGGAATTGTACAGCAAAACTCCTTTCATCTTCTCTGAAGCATTTTCTTTTCCTGACTATTGAAGGGAAATCTGAACACATATTTCCATTCTTCAACTACCTCTTAATAAAAGCAAACCAAGAGAAAGCCGCTACTGAAAAAAGCTCAGATAGTTCCATAAGTGGCAAGACCATAGAAGTTTCATTTCATATAGATTTGTATCTTGAAGTTGAGTTTTTGTGTGGTTTCTCTGGTGTCTAATGATAGCTAAACCATAGGATGACTTGGGCAGAAAGGGTCCTCTTGAGGTGTCAAATCCTAATCAGAGCAGCACTAACTCTGGAGTTAAATCAGATTCGTTGGGGTCTCATTCACTCAGGTTTGGAAGTGTTCAAGGTCAGACAGTGCCTGCTTTTCAGGGATCTTGTTCCAGCACTGAATTCCTCTGAATTGGAAACCATTTTGTTTTGACTGACTGGTGCCATTGCAAGTTGCAGTTGTTACATCTTGTCCTTTCGTTGTGCATCTTTCAGAAGGTATTGCCTCCATTTTCCCTATTTTCCTTCCATTAAGGAACAGAAAGCAGCTTGATCCCCCTGCCATTGTCCTGTCTTCTGGTGGTTGAATAAAGCTAGCTGTTCCAAACTTTCCTTGTATATTATGAGCTTCAACACCCTCACCATATTAGTGCTCTTTGCTTGGATGCCTTACAGTTTATCTACCTCTTATAAAGGGGGTGGGGGTGTTGATCTCAAAACAAGACACCATATAGGCTTTTGCTTTATGTGATTTGGTTTGTTTCCTTTTCCTCCTATTTGCAGAACTTCTGTGTCTTTGAGTCTTCCACCTCTCTATCAATGTATTTACTGATTTAAAAACTAATAATAGGTTTTAAAGTTATTGGTGGGAAGGAAAGACCAGCATACAGGTACACACAGTCTTAGTGTCATTGCAAAAACTTCATGTTATTGGGAAAAAAGGATAAAAGAAAAATTTTCAGTCTCACATGGAAATGAGAGAGGAAAACCCAATAAAGACTGAACAGATATCCTTCCAGTTGTGTCTGTAGAAAAATTTCCTTTTCTTAGGTGTTTGTCATGGTTTTCTGCTGGTATCTACTGACACAATTATTTCTTCTAAAATGAGCTAAAATCTAGAAGGAGTTGAGACTGTTTTATCTACCCTAGTGGGCTTGGCTTTGCACAAATGTATGTTATTCCCTGCTTGGCACTCATCCCTCTTCAAAGCAATTGAGCCTACAGACCTGCCCACCAAGTTCATCTCTAACTGATCTGAGAGTGTGGAAGGAGGCATCTGAAGGCAGAAGTCAACATCCCACACGTGGATAAGCTGAAAGGATGTTTCCACAATCTTATGCCGAGGATTTTTGTCAGCACAAGTTGAGACCTATACTGTCAAAAAAAAACCCAACAAACAAACAAGAAGTGTTATCTATCAAAATAAGGTCAAATCTTTTCAAGGAACATATTTCTGGCATAGAAAAGGGGGTGTAGGTAGGGCAAAGTGTAGCTTAATGGAATATTCTGTGAGGGTTAAAGCACAGCTATTAGGAAATTAATTTAGGCTAGGTACTCTTGCCAGCTCAGTAATGTCTGTCACACATTGCAGCCTAGCATACCCATGACTGATGCTTTCCAAAGTCTGCATTGCAGACATGGCCTAAATGGAAGTATTATAAATAATTTTGCACTATCATAGCTGTAGTGATTCTTGGAGGGTCAATGATTCTGCTTTGCTTATAGCTAAACTGGCAAACCTTCCTGAAAAGTCATCTCTGTTTGATGGCAATTCATTTTCAGTTTCTCAGAGGTTATCATGAACATGGAAAACATCCAACAAATGGATTATTCCTGCAGAAGCAATGAATGCAGATTGAATCACCCTTGAGTATAGCTTAGGTTTTCAGACAGCAGCAGAGCACCATGCCTGTGTTATATTAGTTTTACGTATCTATAAGCTAGTGAGTATTACATATTTGACATGGCAAATTATTGCTCAGCTTCCAAGGGCTCTTTCTAAGACAAACAGGAACTCTCAGAAAATCCGCAGAATACACTTTTAAGAAGAAGCTGGAGGCTTGGAAACATGCATTTCAAGTAGCTGAAGTCAGAGCCTTCTCTCTTTTATATTGCTGAGGTTGGGTTTATTTTCTTTTAAACCAGATGCTTTGTCTCTTTCCTATGAAATTTTATATCTTGTCTATATCCAGACTTCTGTGTGTTCCATCTTCTGGTCTTCATCCAGTAGTTAGCATTTGAAGAGCCTAAGATGGCACCAGATAATGAAGTTGACCCTTTAAAATCTCTTTAGATAATAAAATGGTCTTGCATCAAGCTGTGGGTTATGTTTCCCCATAGGCCATGCAGAAATTAGCATCAGCTCTCCACATTTTCTGATGCTCTGTACAATTTTTTTTCAGATTTTTCTTGAAATTTGGAAGATAGACCCATGAAGGAAAGCATCCTCTTTTCCTATGTACAGAATCTGATCCAAATCACAAAGCTTTTCTCTTTATTGAGCAGATTTTTTTCTTTCCAGCCTGGTCTCACAAGCTCTCTTCTGCTAAGCAACTGAATCATCTAGTTCCTGTCTACTTCCTAAGTCCCTTTAGTGCTGAGTACTCTTCCTTCACAAGTTCAAGTCTGTGGTTTTTTTTTTCTTGGGGACTTTTCTACTTTTCATCTCTTCCTTCTTTCAGACTGTCTGTACTGTATGTCTTTTCCTATTCATGGACTTGCTTTTCTTGCCCTCAGGAAGTGCTCTCTCATAAAGAAATGACTCTTCTTGTTTTGTGTAACTTCTTTTGGACAAGAGACAAACCGAGGACCCTGACAGTCAATGAGTTTGCCTTGCATTGAACATTTCAGCAAATTTTAGTGGCATTTATCAAACCATCACAGACAGTTGTCCTAAGCTGTCTTATGAAGCTGTTGCATATGCTATTTATGCACAAACTCAACATTAAATTGAGCATCAGCAACCTAAATCCTGGTGAAATCTAGAAGATTGAAGTGCTGGCCAAGAAACTACTAGTTTCTCTCTGATCATTCTTCCCAGCAAGGAGAAATTACTATTGATGACGTTTTGATTTATTAAAGTTGTCTCTCCAAAAGTGTAGTAGAAACTGTTACACTCCAGCTTTGCAGATTTTTCACTGTCAGTTGTTAACTAAGGGTGAAACCAGAGCCAGGTTCAAGACAGCATTCACAGTGGCTCAGCCCAGAGCCTGTATGACCCACCAGCAGGGCTCCAGCATCATCTGTGGTTGGATTAACACCTTAGCATCACCTCCTGTCACATACAAAGCTAACGCTGCAGATTACTATAGTGCCTGCACTGTGCACATTTTGCTACCTTCACACTTAGTGGGGGGGGAAAAAAAAAAAAAAAGTTAAGGCTGTATCTTCATTGCTCAGAAAATGAGTTTTTCTGAAGCAGAAATGAAATGTGCAACAAGAACCCAGAGGTCCCATAGGAAGCAAGGTTCAGGCCAGTCACAGTTTTAAGTACAGCTCTGCCATGCAATTGAGAAGACCTATTGTGTTAGCACTGTATTGCCCTGTTGTTAGCTTTCAGGAGATGACTAATGTGCCTTAATTAATCCCTGTGTGAAAAACATACTTTGCAGGCAACACAGACAAGGCCAAAACTGTGAGCAAGTTAAGGGGAGCTGCAGCTTCGTGACTTGCTTTACATCAGGGAGATGTTGTCAGTATAAGGAGGCCAACTAAAACTGTGCTCTTTGATCAAAACTGATTTACTGAAAAAGATGATAACCTGACCTTAGCTCAGGAAAAGGCATCTTCCTAAGTAGAAAAATACCATGGAAAATTACAATTAACCCAGAAGATGTGATGGATCAGACAGTATGCCAATGAATAAGAGTGATGCCACAGTGTAACAAAGGTACAGTGAGTTCACATGTACTGTTCTCTGTAATCCAGACATGATTTCTGCATGCAGTGTAAGTATTGTTGTGATTTTTTGACACTCTGCCCCCCCCCTTTTTTTCTTTTTTTGTTTTGTTTTAAAATCTTGCTAATAGAGCAAAATCTTTACTTAAATCAGACCATTGTTAGTGATAGCAGATACACACTGTCACTTTCATTCAGAAAGATCTTAAATCTCATTATAGACAGATATTGAAGACTGTCTCTCTCTGGAATAATAATGAAACAGAAGTGTGCAGAAATACCAGTCCAGGAAGTAAAGAGGAAACCCTTCCAACTGAAGGGCAGAGGGATGTTAAGTGACTGAAATATTAGCCAAAGACTGGCATAACAAAACTGCCTTTTCCAGTGACCTGTATTACAGACATGAACACTGCTTCTAATTGAAAATATCTGATCCAAGTCACCAGTAACTGAAATCTCTTTCTTAGAGCTGGATATTTGGTTATTTTACTTTGAATGGTTTGGTGCAATGGGTCAACAGTGGCATGCAGAATTTGCGACCAACCTCTCACCCAGACTGACCAAATGTAAAGTTTAAGGGTGAACATTGTATTTATGGGCCATAAAATGCTATTTATTATGTGTTTGCATGGGGATCTTTCACACCTCGAGTACTGTGTCCAGTTGTGGGTGCTTGAATGTGCCCAGAGAAGGGCACCAAGGCTGGTGAGAGGGCTGGAGCACAACCCTATGAGGAGCGGCTGAGAGAACTGGGGTTGTTCAACCTGGAGAAGAGGAGGCTCAGGGGAGACCTCATTGCTGTCTACTACTACCTGAAGGGTGGTTGTAGCCAGGAAGGGGTTGGTCTCTTCTGCCAGGCACCCAGTGACAGAACAAGAGGACACAGTCTCAAACTGTGCCAGGGAAGGTTTAGGCTGGATGTTAGGAAGAAGTTCTTCACAGAAAGAGTGATTAGCATTGGAATAGGCTACCCAGGGAGGTGGTACAGTCCCCATCACTGGAGGTGTTTAAAAGGAAGTTGGATGAGGCATTTGGTGCCATGGTTTAGTTAATTAGAACGGTTAGGTGATAGGTTGGACTAGATGATCTAGAGGTCTTTTCCAACCTGGTTAATTCTCTGATTCTGTGATCTTTGGCCTAAGCATGCTGATTACACGTCTTGTTCCCATCCTGCAGCCAGTAAGGGAGGTGGAACACATCCCCGTCTCAACAAACTGGGTTTGAAAGAAAGGCTGAGTGAGGGCAAAAGTATTGAAAGTACCTGATTGTTGGGAAATTACTTGACTATATTGGTGGTAGTGAAGCTAAAGTAGTTCTTCATGTGGTCTGATCCTTAACTAACTCTGGTAAGGTCACTAAGCTGAATGAAGCTACCTTGAGTTTTCCAGATTTTGGTCCAACTTTTGTGCTTCATTTCAGGATTAGAGTAGTAGGCTGTCATGGATATTGGCTAAAATAAAAGCTACAACTAGATGTGGGGTGGTAGAATTCCAGTTTGTGCAGAACTTTTTATGGATGGAGGTGAAAGCGAACAAAAAAAGCATCTGCTGTGCCCCAACAAAGGCAATGGCTTAACAGCAGAGATAGTTCTAAGGAGTAAGCTCCAAGGCAGGGAGAACAAACACTCAGCACAGGTAAAACCAAAACCTGAAATACTCAGACCATATCTTTTCTGGAAGAAGTTACCAGATATATTTACTAGTCACAGAACTTTCCTCTGCTTCGGCTGCTGGTTTAGCCCTCTCCTTTCTTTCCTCTGTTCATTAGCAAAATTAATTATGCTAACAAGAACAGTGTTTCAGTGGAGCATCTTTCCTTGTGCCAGTTGGCACCAGCAACCAAAACAGGGTAGACCTGAGTAGGCTGCAGAAGGTCATGGGTATCATTTTTCTTGCACTGATAAGACCTGGAGACTATACTCTTAGGTCACTGTCATGGGAAATGATAATGCAAATAGCTCCATATTGTAAACCTCATCCAACAGACTTCACCTTTGACTTTTGGTGGAAGAGGGACTTTTATTTTTTCACACTGTGCTAGCTCACTTCTTGGCTTCCCCACTAAGACTGGCAATGAGAGATTAGTTGAGAACTAGCTAGAAGTTTAAAGTAGTGGAAATATTTGCATAGCTTCCAGTGGGTTCTGAATCACAATTTAACTGGATTTCTTCTTGGTAATTGGTAGGTAGTTCAGTGGATAGCAGTCTGTTGTTTTAGGGATGGGACTGATGTGCTCAGACAGAGTCTAACAGCTACTCCAAAAGACCAATCTGAGTAAGCTCATTTACTTAAACCATGCAAGGGTGATTGGATGGTTGCAACCACTTGTAAGTTTGACCAGTTTTAGTCACTGCAGCCTGTTCCTGCTAAGTGCAAACCCTCTGCTCCTCAGAGGAGATCTTTACTTCTGGGTGAACAGGAAGGCTGTCATATTACTAGTAGAAAAGTAGTGCTTTTACTCTGCAGCAGAGACAGGAAATGGAAGACTGTTTCGGGAGGAACATTAATCCATATCCTCAAAGATATTTAAGTACTTGATTCCTATTGATTTTCTCATGTACAAGGTAGCATGCAAATATCTGGAACAATCTGGCTAGAGATAAACTAGTTTCTTCATGAAACTCTACTAAGTGTTAAAACATCACAATGACTCAGATGCTGGGAGGAAAACTGGAGAGTGAAAAAAAGCACATGATTATTTGGGGCCATGAGAGAAGGCCTGAAGGACTGCCAAGCAAGAACTGTTCTATAAGATCTGAAGGCATTTTGTGCTGGCAGTTCATCGATGAAGGTTGCTCATTATTTGCTTATTTTGAACATGTTGTTTGCTGAAGGCCAAAGCCTGTCAGATCTTAGGAAGGCTCTTTTTCAAGAGCTTTTGTTGCTTCAGCAAACAGGTCATGAGTCCAACCCACTCACTCTGCAAACAAACATTTCCCCAGATTATCAGAGGAATGGAGTTCATTTGACAAATATGTCAGTTTTGTAGAGATAGATCGCTTAGGGTGTGGGAGGGTTATTGTGTGTGTACAATCTTTGCCCTCAGCTCCTCAACTTTCTCCTCATACAGCCTGTGTAATGATTCTGTGTGTGAGTGTTGATTTCGTTCCTTTTGGAGCTGCTTACCTTTCTAATTATACTCACTAAGTATTCAGTATTTCAGCTGGCTGTGTTCCCAGAACAAAGGCTATAGCTGAATACAAATAACTGAATTAAAATAACGTTTGCTTATAATCAAGAGGAAGGCCCTGTGCTGCTTAGGAAGTTTGAGATATCACTAAGCAGAAAGTTAATTCTACCTGCTCACATGTAAATTGGATGCCTGTCTGCTTGCCAAATTGGTCTCTGTACCTGCTCCCTACCTGCGTATCTGCAACATTGCTTCTCCTGGTGAGCTTTGTAGTGGATTAAAGGGAAATGATGGGAACAATTAAAGTAGTATATTGGGACAGGGAGGAATTGTAAATGTGTAAGAGTGGTTTTCAGACACAAGAGTAACTCACAGAAAACTTGAGCTCGAGTAGGGGCACTTCAGTTGTTGACATGAAAATAGGACAGGGATTACTTATAGATGGTGTCTAAAAGATATTTTAGTGGAAACTCGCTGCAGAAGTGCTATCTTAATCTCACTGTTCAAGGAATCAGTCTGGCTCTGAGGAAGAACTGAGAAGAAGAATGAATGAGAGCAGCTTTTGAAAGAGGTCAAATAGATTTTTCTTCTAAGAGAAGAGAATACAAAACTGACATGAGCAAAGAAGAAGAGAGATCAGCACTCTACACTGATGATTAACTCAAATAAAAGAAAGGGGAAAAATAGACTGGAAGACATAGCTCTTACATATAAATCCATTAAAATTATGCACAGCTATGAATTGGAAACTTTTATCCAGATTTTAGCCCTTCAATTTATTTGTGTTAGAGTTTTTGGGGTTTTTGGTGGGGGAGGGATGTGGCCTTGTTGATTGGTTTGTTTGTTTATTTTAATGTGGTTTGTGAAATTCAGACCTGAAATGCAAAACTATCAATATGTTTTTGTTTTGTATTGTTTTTCTTATGGGAGCAATTTAGAAGAAATTGTCATGGAGTGAAGCAGCCCTATAATGTTATTATTAACAGAAAGTTTTTATTTCTGATTTTTTTTTTTTTTTTGTGGTATGCCTTGCTTCATGACTTTCAATTTCCACTCTTTGTGATAATGTTTTCTGTTTATTCATTCTTCTTCAAAGTGCATCAGATATCTGTCTGCATGGAGTATTAAAGCCTATCAATATAATTTGGATTTAAAAGGATCCTTCAATGCATTAAGTGCTCAACATCTGTGAAATTCCTATTGGTACAGATACCACTCAAGATAAGATGGGGACTTGAAGCTATAGGAAGGGCTAGAACAGTGCTAACCTGCTCCTGCCTGGGAAATCACTTGAAAAGTGATGATGCTTGTATAAGGGATTTAGCAGGGAGAAAATAAAGGAGGCATCAGGGACATTTTGGGTCTTTAGGGCACAGTTTTCAAGGTACTGGATACCTTTTTTTTGATTTTATAATGACAAAGTTTTCCTCCAGAGCCAAAAGCAGTAAGGGAGGCACAGCAAATGCTGTGAAAACAGCTCAAGAGAAGTAGCCAGTGGTCCTCCAGGCATGTACCCTTCCCTCCATCCTTACTGTCCTCCAACTCTGGGGCTACAATGTTCAGTGGAGCAGCTTGGCTTTAGTCTTTACCTGCTGGGAAACCACTCTGGGGAGATGCAGTCAGTTTCCCTTTGTGCTTCTGGAGCAGATCAGCTGGTGGAGGTAAGGGAAAGCTCTTATGACTGTGAAGAATAATACACAGTTCCCAGAGTCATCAGGGCTGGGGTGAAGGGAACCAATCTTCTGTCTTTCAGTAGGGCTGTCATGGCACAACTCTACCACAGGCTTCAGGACAGCATCTCAGCACCTTTGAGGCATCTGCTTTCAGAATTTTTCAGAGATGGTTTAGTTATTCCTGATCTTCTCAGAGACTGAGTTAGATGGTCTCTTGAAGTCTTTGCCAATGTTGTATTTCAGTAGTTATCTTAAGGACAGGATCCTGCTCTGAGAAATGCTTTTTTGTGCTCCAGCGAGCTGGAATGAGGGAAGAGAAACTCCAAAGCAGACGACAGGTTTTTATTAAACAAACTACACAGATGCATCAAGTCTACCCTTGTGTTTTCTGAACTGCTCATTTTATCCTTCATCAGTGTGAAACATGTTGTATCACTTTTCCAGGAGCATATGTTTGTTGTTTTTTTTTTTTTTCCCTTGATGACTGTTCCCTTTGGCTGCTGTATTTTTGGAGTTAAAACCTCCATTGCACTATGGGCACAAAACTTGTTAAACTATCCAAGAGGAAGTCCACCAGGGCAAACAAGTAAAGGAAACTCCTTTATCCTAACGTTCTTCATTCTTTACACATTTCTTCCCCATGACAGGAACTGCTACTTTTTTTTCCTATCAATATCCAAATTTATCTATTTTTATAATTACTCTGTAAGTAGGAGAGTTTTGGGGAATTTGTGAAGGGTAGTTTTGATATATTTTTATTTGGGGTTTTTTTTTTTTTTGTTCTTTTGGTTTTGATTTTGTTGTGGTTGTTTTGTTTTGGTTGGGTTGGGTTGTTTTTTGGGTTTGGGTTTTGGGGTTTTTTTAGGAAATAAAAAGACAGAGAAGTGTCAAAGCAAAATTTTTTATAGAGCACATTATTTGCAGATTTTTTTAGACCCTTCTTTCTTGGTTAATGGAAATATTTGAACTACCATCATTATCTAGTCTTCAGTGACAGCAGATCTAACCTATAGTGAGTGCTGTTGATCCAGAGAAAAGGAGAATGTAACAGCAGAGTAGTTTAATTGTGAAAGTTCTTCAGTTAAGTAGACAATGACATTACAAAGTCAGTGGCTGTAAGCTGAGGATAGAAAAGTTGTAGCTCCTTTCTAGTCTGGTTTATCTGTACAGAATAAATGAGAGTAACAACTGTAACAAATGTAAGCATGCTTTGAACTTTTGGGTTGTTGGGCTGGGATTTATCTCACTCAGCTTTGGATGCCTACAAGGGCTCTATATCTAGTTCTCAGAACTCTATGCCTTGTTTCCTTTTGGTAAAGATTCAGTCAGCAGAGTCAGTGAAGTCTGGGGTGAGTCATCCAACTTAATTTAGGCACTTAATTTAGGATGAAGTGAATGAAGCTCTGAAACTCCATTGGCTGTATTGACCCCACCGACTGATAAAGGACCGCCTGGCACCATTACAAGCAGCTACATGCAGGTGGATTATTTCTGTTTCCAAGGTTTTGAACTCAGTCTAAATGGCAAGCTCTAGAGCATGCAGTGATCAAAAACTTGATGCAAAGCAAGGTCTTAATTGTCTTTTGCAGGAAGTCAGAGGGGATGATCACTGTCTCCTTCTGACCATAGAATTTGTGAATCACCAGTGAGTAATTTCTCCAGATACTGTTGAAAATTCTGCTGATAATTTTGGGGCTTTCACTATGATTTTCCCCATACCCAACCATTCATCTCTACCCTAGCTAAGCTATCAAATGAGGGCTCATGGTAAGGCTGTTCTTGTTTTGTATCTTGGCCTGCTTTAGGGAAAAGTGAGGTACTGAAGTGTGTAAGCATCTTCCAGCTCATCTCCTTATTTCAGACTTGTGCTGGCAGAGATATGGAGCATCACTGAAATCAGTGACACTTTAAGTAAGTTATGAGCCTGCCCAGGCAGAATAACTCACACTGTTTGGGCTTGTTTTATATGTTGTACTTGATAACAGTCTTCTCTGTCTCACTTGCACCTATTTATTGATTGCTTCTTCCAGGCTGTCTATATCCAAGTTCATAGGAGAGCTGTTCAACTACTGTGTGTGTCTTTGTAAGTGCTTCCTGTGTTCCTTAAAATGGTTTTCCTTGCCAATTCACTCTGCCCATCTTGTCCAACTGGTTTCCTTGTGCAGAGGGCCATATTGAGACATTTTTTTTCCCAGGACATTATCCCTTGTGCATTCTCTGCAAACTTTCTTTACAGATGCTCTTTTCAGGTTATTTATATCTCTGCCACCCATCCATGATTCTCATGGAGACCCTTCTCCCTGACACTGTGCTTTTTCCTGGATGTCACCTTGTGAGATGTGGTAGAAGCAGTTGGCATCAGGTTGCTTTTCTTCAGCACTCATCTTCCCTCCCTGCCTTTCTTGTAAGAAAGAGAGAGAAAGACCAGGACTGCAGTGCAGGACAAGGGGTAACTGGTTTAAACTATAAACTAAAAGAAGGCAGTTTTACATTTGGCATAAGAAATAATTTTTTTACAATGAGGGAGATGAGGCACTGAAGCAGATTGCCTGGAGAAACTGTGAATGTCCCTTTGCTGGGAGTGTTCAGTGCCAGGTTGGATGGGGCTTTGAGCAACCTGAAAGTTGTGAAAGATGTCCCTGCCAGTGACAGGGGCATTTGAACTAGATGTTAATTAAAGTTCCCTTCCAACCCAACCCAACCCAACCCATTCTGTGATTCTATGATAATATGGCTCTGCTAAAGTTTCCATTACAATTAAAGAAACCTTCTGGGTTTTACTTCTGACTCTGAAGTTTGGGGTTTTTTTGGTTTTTTTTTTCTTCCCATATTAAGTATTGGCCTGATGGTAGATTACTCTGTGTGAAATATATTGTGCATTGCATTTCTTCCACTCTAGCACTGACAACATCAAGATCATCACTGTGCCCTACTTTCATTGCTTCCTTTGCAGTTTACCATTCTCAATGATGGCAACAATCCCATCACTGCAATCAGATCTCTGGCAGTTTCGATTTCTTGTTCATCTGTTCATGCCTCTATTCTGACCTTTGCACCTTGTGAGAAACATGCTTTTTTTCCCCCATGTTGTCTTTTTGTGAACATTGCAGCAAAATAATCCCCTTTAATTTTAGTTTCACCAGGGGATTTTTAATGTCTTTGTTCTGCCAATAAATTGTGTCACATTCTGGGAGGATTTAAACTCATATTTTTTGCTAAACTGATAGTTTATCCCAGACTGTTGTCTGCAGCTGAATTTTACTGGTCTTTTAATTTAGTGATTTAAGAAGTTTAGTGTCCTCTGAGTCATTTTGGTTCCTTCCCTATGACCTACTGTCTTATTTTTTACATCTCTTGCTTTCTTCACTGTCTTGTTGGTTAAGTTGACTTTGCTCCCAACAGCTTACCACAGATATCATTCTGAACTTTGAGACATGATGCGCATTTAGGGAGCATTTTATGTTTTGCTCCCCTTTCTATCTTTTTCCTTGGGGACCATCAAGTCCTCCACATGCTCTCCCTCTGACTTAGACCAGAGCACGCTGTATCTCATTTCTTTTTCTCCCAATGCTGAAGTCACAGTAATTGGCAGTATTCAGTGGTTTTATTTCAGCACAGTTACTCTGGGCCATGGGTATCAAGACCATGCAAAAATAGCTGGACATGGCTCTTGTCGGTCCAGTACTCACTTTGGTTCCTGCACTTTATCTGTGTGCCTCAGCCCAGCTACATATCTGATGCTCTCGTTGCTCATTTATCATTTGTCTCAGGGCTGAATTGTGAATCAATACAAAAGTTTATTCAGGGAACTCCACTGCTTACAAGATCTCAACCATATAAACACCAGTTGCCCTAGATGGGGTGGAGACAGACATTTGAAAACTTCCCACATGGCATAACTGTGGCTGGGTGGGTCCTTTGACAAGAATTTCTCACTGTTAATTCCCCTCTTCTTTGCCTATTAGTAAACAAAGGATGCATTCATCTTCTATCGGCTCAGAAGACTTTGTTTGCTGAGGGATGTTTTACTGCCTCTTCAAATCCACATAAACCATCGAAATTGAGCAAAGCAGCACAGTTAAACCTCTTAATCTGTGTTCTTCTGTTGCAAGTGAGTGTTCCTGAGCAGGAACAGCATAATTTGCTATCACTTGAAATACGCAAAGAGCACCTGTAATGTATTCATGAAAAATAATAAGCTACCAGAAATGGAGCCACACCTGTTTCCCCTAACCAGAGGAGAAAGTGTATTAAACCCTCACCTTGTTTTTCCTCACCCCTTACAAAACAGTGAGCACCATTTACAGTTGGAAACCTGGTTATCATTATGCTTCCTTAGCTCAGGGAAAACCAGCTTTTCCTATTGTCGATTATATTTGCATTTATATTTATTCATTTGCATACAGATTTTTATGCCCTGCTCTTGAAAGGTAAAGAGATTCCAGCTCTTTTAAAGGCAATAACAGTTCATTTTATGCCCTGTTCTCCATAACAATAATTGCTATAACTCTGAAGCTCCCCTGGCATTTTAAGGGCAATAAAGAAAGGGGTGGAGGGGAAAAGAGGAGAAAATTCTCCAATTAATATGTGAGACTCCAGAGTTTGGTTCTGCAGTTCTTTACTCCTGTGAGTAATCACATTGTCCTTGGTAGTACTGACTGTACAGAGGTGGCAGGATCATGCCCCAGAAGTCCAGCCTTTAATCAAATCTACCTGTTTAAAATGAACACATGGCTGCCTTTCAGTGGGAGCTTTTAGATCTGAAATGAGGATGTAAATTAGCCAAAATGCCTCATAGGGAAGAAAACTCCATCTGCCAGGTTTTCCCTCTGCTATTGCTGAAATGAATCCATTGGCTGTGTGTATTTGTAGGGGTGTGGTTCTTTTCTGTTTTTCCTTTTGACTGAGGTTCAGATCCCCATTTACAGAAATAAACATAGGCTTTCTCAATGTCTCTGAGAAAAAAACATATATAAAGGACTGTGTTGTATTAGTGGAGTGTAAAGCAAGATAAATCTTTAGTTAGGAAGGGGTGAGAATTCAATAAAAGTAATGGGCATTTGTCAAGGACTTTCAAGCACTGCAGAAACAGAATGGCTCTGTAGAGAGGAGTGGGGTTGTCTGAAAGTCAGGCAAGATCTGTAGAAGAGAAGGAAGTCAGCAGAGCAGTGTTGCTTGGCTTAAACAGGAGATGAAGATGAATGGATACAATAAAGGTATATAAAAGAATGGATGGTACAGGGAAAATAAAGAATAGGCTTTAGTATAACATTTCTCCTGATAACTAAATAGAAGTCTAAACAAATGTAAAAGAACATGGTTAAAGCAGATTATTACTAGGGTGCTTGTTAATTTTTTCTCAATGTAGTCCGTAATTTCCTGTCACTGATATTATTGATGTAAAAACCCCAAATGCATATTGGGCTTAAAACAAACTTGTTAAATGCTGGTAAATGTAGTCAAATTCCCTAAATAGGAGTTTGAGAAGCAATTCTTTGAAATAATGTCTTCTATCCAGAGTGTGGTTTAGCTCAAATTCCAGATTTGTGTCATAAGTGAAATAAAAAAATCATTGTGTTTTGGATCATTATGTTTTACATGAAGGTGAACAAATGTTACCACAACATTTGTGGTTATCACATTGGGTAAAAACAAGAAAGAAACATCAGCTTTTCCATACTAAGAAATTAAATACCAGGTAAAGAACAGAAAAAAAGAAGAAAAGGTCTATTTGTGTCAGAAAGAAATGAAAAGCAGTCTTTGTCTCATTTTCTTTATGTCATAAACTGAAGTGGAAAATGAAAGGGTCACATCAGAACAACAGCTTGGCTCTTCCTTCACTGCCTTTTTCCTCTGCCTGTCACCTCACCAGACATCCAAGGTTCTTTCCAGCTTCTACCATCTCCCTGATGGCTTTTGGGAGAAAGTTGGGGGAGGATCATCTCATCTGATGTAGATGACCTTCCTACATTGATTTTCTACTGCTGTGGGTAAAGCAACAAACTACACAGAAAAATATTGATCATCTTTCAGGGCATTCCTCCCATGGCAGAAATCTTGAGCCTTTTTAAGGCATTTTGCTATTCAACTGCTTATATAGTGCCATTAATCCTCTATTGTTACAGTCAGTGTCAGGAATGGACGTGCTAGTTTGCCTGACCTGCTCTTTGCAATCAGTATAAGTTGTACCCACTTACACCAAATCAGCATCTGACCACCCTTTTTAGGAAGAGTACCAGTCTTGTTTGCAAAATAATTGACTTGGCTTCCATCCCAAGCATCCTCTTTTTCTTTCAGCATTGGTCAACCTAGGATCCCGCTGTGGTTAGCCCAGGCTTGTACACTAAACATTTGGCAACTGGCAGCATGATGTTGTCTGGTGTGAACTCTTTGTGCTGTGCCTGGTTGCACAAGACACACATAGTGCTGGGTCAGTGCAACGGCTGCTGCTGTGGGGCAGTGTTGATGAAAGTGCAGAGGGTCATGTGGCCACACCAGTCAGGCTGACTCATGCCTGACTCCATACTCACTCTATCCAAATCCCTTTCAGCTGTGGCATCTTATGAAAAACTATCTCATGGTCCCTGCAGTTGGGTAGCAAATGATTTGGAGACAGAGTGCCAGTGGACAAAGCAAATGAGGTGTGGATTGTGCATCTTATGGAGGCTGGAGGGGAAGCTGCACAATGCTCATTCTCTCTACCCAGGACTGGTGGTCTGTAGCCACTGGTTGTTCTCCAGCACTGAGCAATGTGACACCATCCATTGTCACATTCAGATTAAGCTGGAGCAATTTAAAGCCAATACAGTTAGAATCACAGAATAGTAAGGTTGGAAGGGACCTCAAGCATTATCTAGTTCCAACCCCCTGCCATAGGCAGGGACACCTCCCACTAGTACAGCTCACTCAAGACCTCGTCCAACCTGGTCTTGAACACCTCCAGGGAGAGAGCAACCACAACCTCCCTGGGCAACCTGTTCCAGTGCCTCACCACCCTTACTGTAAAGAACTTCCTCCTGACATCTAGTCTAAATCTTCCCTCTGCCAGTTTAAACCCATGGTTTTTCATATATACGTATATATATATACCCAGTTATATATTTAAAAATCCCCTTTTTTTAACATCACAGAGAATTTTGGCTTGTTCTATGGTGATTCTGTGTGAGTGTATTAAATACATGCTGCAAAGAACAGAACTGTACTGAATACAACACTGTTCAGTATGTACAGCTTTATTACAGTCCAGAGAATTAGGGTCAACATCCTAATGTTGATTAGGTCCTGCAGCCCAGCAGGGGACTCATCTCCTCATTCAATCTGTAGAGATGGCAACTTTCTGCATAGAGCTAGATGTGGGTTTTGAACACATCTATTTATTTAAAAAGTATGCAGTCTCACTGCAACAATGACTTAGCTGGGATGCAAGTGTGTAAGGAAACTTACACAGGCCAGACAATTGCTGTCAGGAATTAACAAGGCACAGAACGCTTGGTTTTGAGCCCTTTGTCTTGAATTAGAAGACTTGCTAAAACTCTTCCTACCTCTGTTTTCAGTGCTGACTTTACCCTGTAAGCTGATACTCGTTTTCCCAGGCAGAGCATGTGGACACAATTCCTGGGGTTTGAGAGCAAATCGTAAACAATAGAGGTGATGCTTGCTGCCGTCTTTGGAAGACCTCGTATCTTGATTTCACCAGGCTAAAATCTGAAAACTTGTGTCATTAGCTGCTACATTACTCCCCTCCCTGTGTACCCATCTTCTGGGACTTTCACTTCCTTGCCCTGATTTGGTTATGCCTGTGATGTTGAAACACTCCTCTCTCTGTGTTATCTCCTGCTGCTACTATTAGTTCCTTATTTGCTTTTTGAAATCTCTTAAATTTGTTTACAGATGAAACCCTCTGAACTTCCCCTAAGTCAGTAGTACCTCAGCCCATTTTCTTGGGGAGACCTGTTTCACAATTTTACTTTTTCAGTTAATTTTAAAGCTTCAAAAATCTTTTTTTATGTCTTTTCATGCTATTTCCCTTTAACCCCTGGAGTTTTCCAGTGTGTGGCTCATCTTCTTTTTCTTTCTTCCCATTTTCCTGGGGTTACCTACTACAGGGTGACTGTCTTTCTCTTCTCCCAGTCATTCCCTGCTTTTCTTTTTTTGTTCACTTAACAGTTTCTTCCCCCCAAAACTCATATGGGCTGTACAAACTGAGATCCAGATTCTGATTAAGACTAACAAGGGGCTTGAATTTTAGTTACCGTTGTCCAGCATAGTGACCTTACCTTACAGATTATTGAACATTCTGAGATGGGTGACTCTCAGAAGTCTGAGAAAATGTAGAGGGCATAGATTTGTCCTGGTGTAAAACAGGAGAAATCTCAAAAGTGGAAGTGGTTTGGGAAACCCATTTCCCACAGAGTTACCACAGGGCTCATATCATTTTCTTTGGACAAGTCATCACAATATGTAGATTGGTTTGGGTTTCTGATAATTTCAACCTTCTTATTCATTTCAAGATCACTTACAAAATATTAACCTGAGACTTCCCTGGTTTGATCCCTTCAGTTGTGAGCATGGACATGAAACATTACTGAGTGCTTCTCCCTCTTGTTTGTACCTTAGAACAGCACAGGTCTCTTCTACTCTTTCTATACTGTACATCAGTCCAACTTCCAAGTGTGATTTGCATCAGAAGGGAGGATTACAACTGCCTTCACCTTGTCTTTTTAGAAGAAACTGTCTTTACTTCTCTGTGTTGTAAACTGAAGGCAAAATCTCCTTTTATTGCTTCTAGTTCTCTAGATCAGCATTTCCTTCCTCTTTGTCAGTTTATGCAATAGGCTAAAATTGCTGTTAAGATTGGCAATGCATTTTTGACAGACATATATGGGTAATAACATTGGTCTGTCTTCTAAAAATAAAAGAAATAAATAGAAAAAAAACCCAAACACAAACCAAAAGACCAAAAACTGCCCAGTTTTTCATCAGTGACCAGAAATGAATATGGTTTTATTTGGAAATATTGAAAGTACAAGTCTTCTTACTTTCAGTTGAAGCAAATCAGCTTGATCTTCCTCTTTATTTACAAGTGAAACCATAATGTTTCCTGCCAAACAAATCCATCAAATACTATTTTTGTCCTTAAATAGTTCTTTAAGTGTTTGGTCAGTTGGTTGGTTGGTTGGTTTTCTTTCCCCCTGTTTCCTCCTCTCTCTGCAGTATGAGACACAAATGAGAGCAGAAAGGGCTTATACATGCCAGATGTGGTTGCTTCAGTCTTAGGCTACAATGTTGTGGTCCATATCCTTAAACTGTTGCAGAAGTGCATCATCTGTTACTGGAACTGGAAGTATGAACAGCTACTTATCCTTATGAAATTAAAAATCTGTTAAATTTCTGTAGTGTTGTTAATCCACAACTGAAATTCTCTATCTCACGTAAAGGCAATTTATCCGCACACAAAGCACTGGCTTCCTGTAAAAATACACTGCTCATCTGCTAATTTTTCCTTCTGTTTTCTTCTCTGAGTTGTTTTATTTTCAGGACCAGAAAACCTGAGCCCTTTGCCTGTGGGTAAACAGCTAAGTTGTGTAAGATCAAAACAAGCAATATTTATTGCAATGCAAGCATAACCAGACCTTCTGAGTCTCATGTGTTCAAAGAGACATTCCTTTATTTTGGACTTGAGGTTCCTCCTTTGCTGTCACTCTATCTCTCACTGGTGAATAAAAAATGAATCTATGTCTCCTACACAGATGTCATGAGAGACTGATTTGGTTTGGGGTGGAAGGAGGAGATATGGAGTACATGACCATCAGGATCTGTTACCTGACCATTAGGAAGATATCCAGGTCACCAGTGTCAGGAATCTGGTTGCCCTCATTTTTTCTTCTTGATCTCTGCCTTTGAGGCTCCTGCAGTCTCCTGCAAGTCACTCTTTCTGCTTCACCTTTCTCTCCATGATGGAGGAAGGATGTTGCAAGGAGATGCTGTGATGCTTCGAGAGTTGATGTCTCTGAAGACTCCTACAATGGAGAGCTGTTGGCATTTGCAGTGCAGCTTTATTATGGAGTCAGCAAAAAGGTTCCCAAAGAGGATGTTGTGTGACATCTGCTGTGTAGACTTTAAGAGGTTTGCAGAGGTGAAGTATGCACGGTATTAGCTGACTAGAAAGCAAATCCTTTCTCCTTAGAGTTCTTGTTAAATGCAAACTGCAGTGGAAAAGGCATGGAAAGCATCAATCCAGATCATTTAGTGTTACCCCCAAGGAGCAGATTCATTGTCTATTTTCAAAGGACAATGAATCTGCTACTAAAGAGCTACTAAAAAGCATTATTGGCTTCTTGAGGAGGAGCAGAATGTACCCCTGTTACCATTAATTATTAATAATTGCTAGCATATTTAATGAGTTCATAAAATGATCAGTTCATTCACAATAATATTTTCTCCCTGCCCCCTTCATGTCCTCTAGAGAAAAAAAAACCAAAACAACAAAACCCCCAAACCAAACAAACTAAACATCAAACAACAAAATGGAACTACTAAATTTCAAGGTGACTAATGAGACTTACATAGAATAAACTGGCAAGATGAAGACAGAATTCCTGTAAACACTGTTGCAGCCTAGATAGCTTTATAAGTGCAGGACATTTTAGTTCAAGGCAAGGCAAGAAAAACAAGAAAAAATAAAATGAAAAGAAAAAGAAAAAAAAAGAAAAGAGAAAAAATAAAAATAAAATAAAAAAGAAAAGAAAAGAAAAGAAAAGAAAAGAAAAGAAAAGAAAAGAAAAGAAAAGAAAAAGAAAAGAGATGTAAGAAAATCCCAGCTATTGAAATGTCATTGCTTTAACATGGGCTTGAGCATGCAAATAAAGGCAACAAATGAGGAATTGGGCATTCAGAAAGAGCAGGTCCCCTTAAAGGCTAACTAAAATCAGCAGTGAGAATTGGAGGCTGATATCGAAGGTGAATCTGTGTCAGTGGGAAAAGAATTGCCCTGTGAATACATTCGGTCTGCAGCTATTTGGGGTGCAGCTTTTGTGCTATGTCTTTACACTGCCTAGTAAAATAAGGCCCTGGCTTATGACTAGGAATTCTAATGCTGATCCCAAAGAGCAACCAGCGTTGTTAAAATGTCAGCAAGAATGATAAGAGATATCAGACGTTTAGGGATAGTGGGAGAGGCAATAACTATGTCTCTACTCTTTTATTTGCAAAAATGAACTCTGACAGTTACACATCCGTTACTTTGCTCCTTAGGAACAGAACAGAAAGGAGAAATAATAGGAAAATATTTTATGAAGTATGACAGCAGATGGGCTATTAAATATGACTCACTGTGTGGTGTGCTGGCAAAATTCTTACTAATGACCTTGTGACTTGATGGCCACTTCAGCAAAGGTTATAAACTTGACAGGCCATCTCTGCTTGGCAAAGTGAGCCTTAGCCTAGCAAGCATCATGCTGTTCTGAGACTTGTGATGCCAAAAATGTGTTATCTGAGTCAAGGAAACTGAATTACAAGAATAATTAAAATTTGTATCAGAGTTGAACATTGTGGACTGTGTGGATGCTGAAGTTATTTGTACACAACCACTTCATCAGCCTTTTAATTCATCAAACACGGGGGTTCATGCTAAAGGTGGAGGAATTAAATGAGGACATTTTACCCACACATTGAGTAGAGGTAAGTAAGAGGAGGATAGGATGTGGCAGTAAGGTGACAAATGCAGTGAAAATGTTAGAGCCATCCACAAATCAATAGAACCATGTTTTATTTGTCCTTTGAAAATGAGCTGAGAAGACCACGGTACAATGTATGGTACAGAAGGCCCCTGTTGTACAAAGAGAATGCACAGGCTGAGCTAATACTTCTTATCTATTTTTAATTTCTGTGTCACAGCTGACAATTTAATCATCAAGTCTTCATGAAGCCCAAAGATTGCTGGGTTCAGAAGGGCTGTAGATTCACACCACAGGCAAGGGACACTGTCAGAGGAAAATGACCTGTAACTGATGTCAGAGCTCTCCTTTGGTGCTTATATTACAGAGCATTTACATCATGCATTACCAACCTTTCTGACTGTATCATCCACTGAAGCAAACAATCAGAGGTGTGGTCCTGTAGCCCTGTGATGCTTCCAATTTCAGGTGCATTGCACTTGATGCTTGTGCCTCTTGGCAGTGCTTTAGAGACTACATGATCTTGTACAATAATGAAATGACTATTCTGTCAGTGCTTCAAACTTTATATAAGAATATATAGAAGACATGAAATAGCTTGTATCTGACATATATTTGGGATATTATGGGAATCCAGTATGTTTCTTTTCTGTGGGCTAGGGTACATGTGTTGCCTTTTCCTTGGAGGTGGCAGTTTCTGCCTAGGTCACTCCAGAGGCCACCAGACCTGTGCAGAGCAAGGAGTGTGCCCTCTCTTCTGAAATTCACTAATGTGTCTCATGCTAGAGAAACTTTCTTGGGAGAGTAAGTATGAAGTAGTTGCTATATCTCTGCTGAAGGTATGATGCTATGAAATTTGATGGCAGGGCCGAGAAGGTAAGAAAGGTTGAGAGGAAGAGCACCTCTGGTTTGCCAGTTGTTTGAAGAAGAGGAAAGCTTTCCTGCCCTCAGTCACAGTCTGCAAACCTAGCATCTTCAAAACTTACTCTTGTAGTGAGATGGAAGAGTGTTCTTAATGTGTTCTAAACCCTATAGGACTTCAGGATTCAGATACCTCACTTTGGCCACTATTCATGGAGATAGAGTTTAGTGAAATTCTCATGCTTATTTCCCAGGTACCCACACCAGACAGATAGTTTGACTCACCGCAACAAATCAGCGCAACCTCAGTTCAGGGACCCAATGGAGTTGTTGCAGCAGCATCGGAGTATGGGCTTGTTCAGTGCACATTCCCACTGCATTCCTGGAGCTAGGGATTATTTGGGGTGGTGCAATCGCCTGGACATCCTCCTGTCACAGGGAAATCTCAACAAAAGTTGCCCCACAGCAGCCGCAAAAACACAGACAAGAATTTGGCCTACAATATTCTTGAGAACTACTGTCCATAGCTGTGCAACCCAGAGGAATACGGAGAGTGAGAAGGAAGCAGATGGCTCTTCTCTGACAAGAAGGCACTGTGGTCCTTTGTTGCAATAACCCTTCACTACTGATTTTCTAAGAGCATCATTAGCCTCTCTTGAACAAAGCCAAATTAACATTATCTTAGGACAAGCATCAGAGTCCTCTCACATCCTCCTGACCTTCCTGAGGCCAGAGCAAGTGCCTGCTTTTCCTGACGCAGGAGGGTTGCCTGTGTAAACTTCACCCTGTGACTTCAGCCGTGTAATCTGCATTCAGAAAGAGATGCTGCCTTTGGCCCCCTGGCTGCCTTTGTCTGGCTGTTATCTGTGCAACGGTGCAGAGCACTGTGGCAAGGGAAGTGCAGCAGACACAGCTGGAGGTGATATCAAGGGGTGGTTGTAAGGCATCACAAGTGAAAAGGCAAGAATGAAACTCTAGTTGAGACTCTATAAGATATTGTGAAAATAGTGTGTCCCCTCAGTGGAACATGCATAGAAAATGCAAAAATTCCCTGCCCTACATCATGTGCTGCACTCTGTTTCTGCAGGTTTCAGCCCATTTCCACAGGACGATTCCTCTTACTTTGCTGAAAGGTGAGAAGCCTCATGTAGGAAATCCTAGAGGAAATGGGCTTGTTTTCCTTTGATTTTTTTTTTCACTGACTCCATAGAAACTTGCGATCCCTGTAGGACCCCAACTTTCCCAGGATTGCAAACCAACCATCAGTGTATGTGACACAGAAAGGCAACCTGCTCTGGAAGTTTCCACTACCCCATCTCCAAATCAGATTTTGAGCATCACTCACCAGCAAGGCCAAAATGAGGTGTTCTCAGTCCTAATACAAACTCCATTAATGAATGAGAGCCCTCATGCACTCCATCTCCCCTCTTTATGGCCAGATGCATGCTGTCCAAGGAGAAAAAACCCCTTCTCTAGTTTGAGGTGGGTAGGTATAAATGGAGTTTTTTCTTCTGTGCTGAGTAGAGCAGGATCTGACAGCAATGTATTAGTACGGACAGCTCCCAGCTTTTTTACAGTCAAGACTCTCTTGAAAAAAACTGGCCATGTCTTCATCCCTGTCTGCACCCCCACTTTCTTCCCAGCCTGGTGGTGATACTGACGCTGAGCTACCAAGATTACTTGAGCCTATTTGCCCTGGAGTGATTTTTCCAAGATTCCCCATGTGTGAAGACCCTGTAGCTGCCAGAGCTCCAAAAAGCCTTGTTCACAGGATTAATCCATGTCTCCTGCTTGTAGGGCACTCCTATTTCAATGAGCAGCTGGAAACAACAGCTCCCTTATGTCCCATTCCCACTAAAAATTGGGGCCTCTAGGGTGCATATGATTCCCAGGAGCCAATACTGATGCAGGATCAGGTTCTTACAGAGGGGATTTTAACCTGTTTGGATAAGAACGGAAAGGACAACACCGATTCATAGTCAGCTAAACGTTCAGAAAGATTTCTGTCATGAAAATGAGATTAGTGCAGGGAGACAGCTTTGCTCAGCATTTACCTTCTGCAAATTTCCACCCCAGTCAGCTGTGATCATGTAAAAGAATGAGTGAGATGAATGAAGGACATCATTCTGCAGTAAATTCCTGGTTGTTTGATTTCCTCTGGACTGAAAGAGGAGTAACCATCTGTTACAGGAGTGTTGAGACAAGATCAGGTAGAAACAAAGAATCTTAAATGCAGTAGAAAGCTTTAAGATGCAAAGAATGTTCTGACACAAAAAGAAAGATTTCACAGGGGAAAATCCAAAGTAAAACTGCAAGAACAATGCTAATTAGAGAAGTGTCAGGTGCTTGGCTCTGGATTTGTGTTGGGCTAGTGTGTACATTTCAAGGACAAATTGCAGGGAAAAAAATGGGGTAGAAGATGTTGAAATCTACCCAGCTTTTTCTTTTTTCTTCTTTTTCCTCCTCAAATTGGCTCAGTGAAGTCCTTGGAAGCAAAGATTGGAGAATAAACTGTGCTAAAGGCACAGTTCCCCCAGCAGGTATGCTACCTGCAGCTGCTTTCATTATTGGCTAAATTGTTGGAAATTCAATCCAAAATGAGAGGAAAATTGCAATTCTGGTGAAAAACTGGAAGAGACTTTTAAAAGTCTCGCAAATCATTGTATTTCCCAGCTTCAGACAAGGCTGAAAGCTATGATACCATGAGAAAATGCTGCTTCTGGCTACACGTCTTAACCTCACCTCAAACTGACAGAAAACTTAGCAAGAAATGTTGAGCTTCACAACTGCACACAGATCTACTCCCCAGGGTCTTCACTGCCTAATTAGTGCTCTCCCTGCCATAAGCAGCAATCTTTTCAAAGTCCAGCTTGCTTTCTCTGTTAAAAATCAAAAAGGTTTTGCAAGCAAGGGCATTAGTTGCAGGTGAAAGCTTCTTTTTAATGAAGTTGGGACCAAGTTTTTCCCTGCGATTTTGATCAGCTGTTTTGTCTTTTTTTTTTTTAATTTCTCACAGTTATTTTTTCTTGTGTCTCATCATACTGACACCACTTCAAAACTTGCCCTTCACTTTTAGTATATATGAGACAATATTAAAGCCACCAGTTTTCCTGATTATCTAGTGATATTTGGAATCCTTTTCCTATGTACCTTGCCTGTGAGGGACAAAGTTCAGCTGTTGCTGCTTCTCTGTCCTGGAAGACATTCCTTCTGCTCAGGGAACTAACATGTTACTGATCATGCTTCAGAAAGACCCTTAAAGGTTTGCAAGGTACAATTTACATGGTTTCCTCTTGTCTGTTCACTCAGCATTCAGCTATTTGTTTTCTTACTGCTTTAGTATTGTTTATTGCAGTGGTTTGTGTTTAGTATTTGACCATACATTAATGTTAGGGAAAAAGCAGCGGTAAAATGAGACATATAGAAATAATTATTTGTGTGCACATACACATGTATCTATGCACCTGAATATCAGTCACTTGATGTATCACAGGATTAATAACTGAAAAAGTGGGGGGTTTATTCTGGCTCAGCTGCTTTATTCAGCCACTGAACTGTGATTTACAAGTGTGTTTAATGCACTGATCTGCACAAACTGCTCTCTCTGTGTTCCATCTCTCTGCCCTGCACTCTGCATGTGCAAGGAGGAGCTTGTCCTCAGCAAGCAGAAGTAGGGAGATACCCAGGCCATGAGACTGATCTCTGTCAGGGCACCCCGAGTTCTGTCCTAGGATCCTGCTTCTAGGCTTTTGCACTTTTCTCACCTAACTTCAGCATGTTGATTGTTTAGGCTGTGAGTGCAAACCTCTCATCAGAACCTCTCTTGCACAGACAAATTTGTCTGCACCAGCAGCCTTGCACCAGCAACCTTGCTGCTTGCTTCTGCTGTCATTTTTAATCTTGCAGAGGATGAGAAAATACTCATGTGCAAAGTTGCAAACTGCTTGCAGTTCACCTGTCTTTTCTGGTGAATAAACAAAATATTCTGCTTACGGCACATCCTTCCAAAAGGTGAATTAGCAGAGGAACTAAGGTACTGAAGCTTGAGTACCATTAACCACACTTGCCAAAAGAAAGAAGGAAAAAAAATAGTAGGCAAAAATCCTCTGGTTTGGAAAATATTTCTTGACCGCCTAATCTTAGCCACATGCTACAGAATCAAATCCTATTAAAATTCCTCCCAAGTCTTTATATCCTCATAACAACCTTTAACTTTATGTACGTCTTATGAATAGGTCCCCAACAAATTATACTACCTGCGTAAGCATCAGTTTTTGGTTTTTACTGTGTGATGTTTTTTTATAGAAGTCTCTTTGTAGACTGATGGCATCACAGAGCTGATGAGTAATTTGATTTACATGAAATAAAATGGGGAAAATTGCATGAGTAAGATGAGCTAATGAAGCATTGAAGAAAGAATTTTACTATACTGTTAAAAAAAAAAAAAAAAAAAAAAAAGAAGCCAACAAAAGATCTCTGTGGGCTGACAAGAAACCAGACAAGGAGATTGTCTGAGTAATAAATTTACCAGCAAAGTAAGACGGTTTTGGTTTGATAATACCTTTACTGGGAATGGGTTCAACCAAACTTTTGTGTTTGAATATCTTAATATTGGGGGTATGTGCAAGTTTAGTGGATGGATTGAAAATCCTGAGCCAAATAAGTATTAGCATTTGTGTCCAACAGTAGTTGTAAATGTTCTTATTTTCTTTGCTTGTGCTCTTAATGGAAACTATAGGCTTATAAGGGGTAATTTGACTTATTCAAATAGTAAGATGTTAACTGCTCAGGCATGTTTGTCTTGTTCACAAAAAACAGTGGAGAGTAAAAAATCTATAGACCTTGGATTAATCTCAGTGAAATTTAAATGATAGTCTTGAATTTTTTAACTTTTTTTTTTTCCCCCCACCTTTGCTTCTACAAACCTCAGCCTATAGATCACGATGCCTGTAATTTCTTGCTTAAGACATATTGACGTAAAGTCTCTGAAAGGCCTGGTGCAAATCACCTCAAAAAAATCACACTTTAAATTATTTGCTTAAACAAAGAGCCAGTGCTGGTGCCAAAAAAGCAGTCTGTAGAATTCAACCCACCCTCTCTGTTTTGTAACCTTAAGGGGAAAGACTCCAGGGTTGGATCTGCTAGATTGTACTAATAATGCCCAAAGACTACAATCTGAAACTGCAATGTATTCTGCTTGGTGGGTGTGGTAGTTTGAGGGATCCTAGGTCCCCGTTAACAAACCACAGGGACAGAGACCCATCCCAGGGGCATAGACCTCTTCTCCCAGGATATTGTAACATTGTTATTCCATTCTGTATTCCAGTATCACAGCTTAAAAGACAGTGCCTGACTAATCTCTCCTCTTTCTCTTCCCTACCTTTCTTCCCTTTGCTTCTCCCTGGGAACACCAACTTCTTATCTCACAGTTGCTGGGGAAATGGCTGGCAGGGAGCTGAGCTGCATCATGCAGCCCACTGAGGCCTTGTGGTCCCTGATGGGGAAGGCAGTTTCAGCCTACTCTCAGGCCAGTGGAGGGTGGAGGGGATGGAGGATTCTAGAAGGCCAGTTTGGGCTTAATGGGTTTTGTACTTATTCTACCTGACTGCCTTTTATATATTATGCTCTTGTAAATAGAATTTCTCTTTAAACTTCCAATCAGTGTGTGCAGTATCTTCACTCTTACTCCTGAAAAGGGGTAAGAGTTTTTTCTGTCTTCCAGTCCTGAGTATGCTCATGGCCCCAAACCGGGACATTGGGAGACTGCAGCTGTGGCTTTGTGCCTCTGTCTCAGGATGGAGGCTCCTGTACATCTGGCAGAGCCATGTTTCTCTCAGATGGTGCATTTCACCTTTTGCATCCCAAATGAATGTATTTGTTGGTATCATCAAGTGTTTCCAAGACGCTTGTACCTGCAGCATGTGTATGGCAGGCTTGCAGGACAAGTCAGTCAAGTGGGTGGCCTGGGTTTTGCTTGCTTCTTAGCCAGGTTTTTGACCTCTGTGAGACTGCTGATAGATATGACTGCTCAGGCAGCAGGGATTAGCAATGAACACCTTGGTGGTTGTTTCTGGGACTCTTAACATCCCTCTTGGCAACCCTAGCAATGATTTTTGGAGCCTCTTGCATGGCCAGAAAGTCTGATTCACATCCCCACCTTGGGAGGATGGTTTTCTTCTTCCTGACTCACTGATAGTCCTGTGTTACCTTACTGGGTCATCAGAAAGTGTAAGTCATGAAGGCTCATCCGTCTGTCCCAGGTGGCTTGTTCCTTCTCCTGAACCTGCCAACCTGTCCCAATTTAGCCCCATGCCTACAGTGTACTCCAAGTCCCTCCTCAGTGCCCAGGACTCAGGCCCTGCCCTGTGCTGCTGTTGACTTTTGACTGAAGCAGTATTGGAAAAGGAAAAATTAATTGAGGCAAAAAATTCTTCAGCATGAGAGGGATGAGCCAATCCTTGTTTCATTGCATTGTGATCTCTGCAGGGTAATGATCTGTGCTTTATGTCACTGAGAGGACTTCTCCCATATAAGACAGAGCAAGTTGGTTTGTAAATGTTTAGATGCTCTTTTCCTTAATTATTTTTCATGCTGTCGACTTGGTGAGACAGGTCATCCCTTTAACTGGTTCTATGGATAACTTAGCTGATCAGAACATCTGTTCCTTCAGGCAGGTGAACAAGAACCGTAGCAGAATTACTGCAGCTTTGTATTCATATACTCAAAACATCGATTTGCATACTCTTTACCCACTGACTTGTCAAACTTCTCCCTGTTGAAAGTCGTTCTCTTTCTCTTACTCACATCACTGGTGTTATCTGGTGCTTTCTGTGTGATTTCCTCTTCCTTCTCTGCATTGATGATGTTAGATATTTTTAAATTCTTGTCAGCAAATTCCATTTACAACATGCTTCCCCCCCCCTTTCCTTTTTGTGGTAATGCTATTAATGAAATTATTGTCACATCAGTCCTGAGACCAATCCTTGAGGAACTCCAAAAATACTCTATACAGCGCATGAGTTCCCCTTTGTGCACAGGTTATTGTCATCTCCCCTTTAGTTAGTTCCTTCTCTGCAATTTTGGATAGTGCCTTTCAATTTGGATCTGCATTGTCACTGTATCCTACACATTAGAACATGTCACAAGCCAAGTATGATGAGGACAGTTGGTTTCTGAGGCACACCCATGTGTAACTGCTGCTTTTTTGCCAGTCCCTGGTAGCAAGCTCTGCACACGTGTTGCTGAGCTGTTTACCTAATTGCTATAATTTCAAGTTTTGCTTCCTATCTCTACATAAACAGGCTTGGAATGTGCCAAAGATCTTCATTCCAGCTAGAGCTTTAATTTGGTTTATAGTGGGTAGCACTGTTCCCATTGTATATCAGTCTCTACACTGGTCGCTATGGGCTGCTCAGTGGTGCTCGTTGAAGCAACTTCTATTTAATTTACAGTTTCAGACTTTCCTATCAATTGGCTTCCTAACCACCTCTTTTGGTTTCTGAAGAATTTTTTCCTTTGCTTTTACCCTCCAAGGGTGGCACTTTCACAAAAGATTACCAGTTAAGCTGAGATTAAGATATTCATATGAAGTCAGTAGACAGATGGTCTATTTGAAACTCAAGTCTCCTTCAAAGATGAAAGAGTTGTAGTAAATCCACTGGAAACATTGGTGTGTGTTGACTTCATCTGGCTTTTTACATGCAACTTTTTCTATACTGAACCCACTAAGTGGCTGAACTTGATGCCAGATCATTGCCTGATTGAAACAGTTCTCAATACTAAAATTTGTACCAGGAGAGGTTCTGGGAATATAGACTTCTGTGACATAATTCCTAACCAAAGTAAAATGATACAGCTCTTGATTTTGGTGAAGCTTTGTTAATTCATACCAGATGAAATTTTAGCTTGTAATTTGGTTTTCTTTTCTTTTGCTCATTGCCTTAAGTGTCTGTTGAGTCCTCTCCCTGAAATGTCATATGGATCTGCTAGGCCACCGGACTTCTTTTTTAGTGATTCACTGAGATATTTACGGCTGGGAGAAAGGTTAGTCAAATATTTGTCAGAGGAATGTGGTATCTTCTATGTAGAGTAACTGATTGGCATCAATAGTCTTATCTTCCTCCATATCACAGGAAGAGTGGCACCAGGCTCAATTGTCAATAAAAGCAGTATACAAGGAAGACATAGCTACTTTAACTGCATGAAAGCCTGTTCAGAGACATGAGAGCAGAAAAAGATCCTGTGATGGAAATGGAAAGCAAAGCAAGTTTGTGGGATAACAAAATCTGTGCGTCAGAAGAGTCAATGGATAATTTAGGCACTGATTAACTTCATCCTAGTGAGCTTCTGAGTGGGACACATCTGCTTTCAGCATAGGGGGCTTGAAGCCAAACATGAAATTTAATCCAGCCAAGATCATGACCAGATACAGTTCAAGAAAGCAAAGTAAATTAAGTTATATGAGAAAAACAACAGACACAATTGGGGCGGAGAGATAGAGAAAGAACACGTGGGTGTGTGAATTTCTAAACCATCTATTTCCTCCTATGTTTATTTTCCTTACTGGTGGCAAGTTTTTTTGTAAGTTAGAATGGTAAAATTTGTAGTAAATATGTTCACATCAGCACAACCCTCAAATTAAAAATATTGTATTTTGATTTATCCCCTTTTTATCTTCTATTTATTTTTCATTGTATTTTGATATTTAGAAGCATTCTCAGTGTTCCTTCCTAAGGCTTGTTTTTCCTTGTTTCCACTGGAAGCTAATTTGATTTTATTAATGGAAACCATTTCTACCTGAAATATTGCCTCTAATTTTAACTGTAGGTGTGGTTTTAAAGAAAACTTTCGCCACTCATGGAACATTTTGTTGATTCTGAGATAGCAAGCATTATGACTCTGTATTTCCTTTAAATTAATATAGAAAAATGAATCAAGCTTGGGGTGTTTTTAGAATCACAGAATCATGAAGGTTAGAAAAGACCTCTAAGATCCAGTCCAACCATCAACCTAGCACCACCATGTCCACTAAACCATGTTCCAAAGTGAATTTTTTAATTGAAAATATTTAGATAATTGATGCCTGTTGGTAAAGTGCAGTCAGATTGAAGGAGTCATAAACAGGTTAATGGAAAAGGGCATGATATGTGTCTTGCACTCCCTTGTGCAAATTAATAACATGGACCATGTTTTTAATGTTTTTCATTGACAACACATTACACAATGACATCAGAGCCTCTAGGTGCTACACAAATATTAGTGATGCTCATGGCAACAAGAGACTTCTGTATTTGAGTCAGTCACCAGCAAGTTTGCAGATGACACCAAGCTGGGGGCAGATGTTGCTGGGTTGGAGGGCAGAAGGGCTCTGCAGCGGGACCTCGACCGCCTGCACAGATGGGCAGAGTCCGAGGGGATGGCATTCAACATCCAAGTGCCAGGTGCTGCACTTTGACCACAACAACCCCATGCAGAGCTACAGGCTGGAGTGGGAGTGGCTGGAGAGCAGCCAAACAGTAAAGGATCTGGGGGTGCTGATTGACACCCACTTAAACATGAGCCAGCAGTGTGCCCAGGTGGCCAAGAAGGCAAATGGCATCCTGACCTGCATCAACAATAGTGTGGCCAACAGGAGCAGGAAGGTCATTGTCCACCTGTACTCTGCACTGGTTAGGCCACACCTTGAGTCCTGTGTCCAGTTCTGGGCCCCTCAATTGAAGAAGGACATTGAGGTGCTTGAGTGTGTCCAGAGAAGGGCAACGAGGCTGGGGAGAGGCCTCGAGCACAAGCCCTATGAAGAGAGGCTGAGGGAGCTGGGATTGTTT
>VWZE01014225.1:0-40774 GCA_013396675.1 Eubucco bourcierii
GGTGTCTCCTGTTTGGGCTCAACAACCCTGGTGCTCTTCTTGTACCAAAGGTGCTTTGTAACACAATATTGCTTTAAAAGGTAATAGGCACGTAGACAAATGAATAAAATTGAACCTGGAAAATAATACATATATAGTACCAAAAATCCAGGAATGTGTTTTAGAAGAAAACAAATCCAAAGCAGATTTATGATTTTCAGAACTTTAGCCATTAACGTGAAAGGTGTGTGTCCATAATATTTTACTTTTGAAAACCAAGATTTATTAACTCAGTCAGTCAGTTTCACTTTTAATCTCTTGGGCTTTAAGAAAGTGTTAATAGTCATCTCTGTTGCCCAAATACCTGAGCTGCCAATTGATGAAGGGAGTGCACCATCCTATCACAAAAAATTCCTAGGGACGTCGATAGGAGTAAAACTTTTGACTCAATATTTGATGCAGAATATTTTGATGGCTTAGACTATTTACAATTTTTTTTTTCATGTTCTAACTAAAGAATTGCTTCAATTTTCTATCATTAATAAAAACTAAATTTTTATATATATCAGCTCCAGTGGCAGTGTATAATAATTCTTAGTACAAGTTGATCTAGCTAAATCTGTGCATGAAAACATCAGGAGTTTAAAATCCTACTATCTATATCTGTTAGGGCAAAAGGCTTGAGGTAAACTCAAGTGTTTTCTTACATAATTTCACATTGAAGTTACTCCTTTATTTTTTCAGCATTGCAGATGTGTAACATTTCTGGAGAACCTTAGCAGATGGAAGCACTGAAACAATTCTCTCTGCATTGTTATTCTTCTCCTTCCTTGCTGTAGCAAGACTTCTATTCTCTCACTTTTGCTAATAAATGCTTAAATCTTTCAATATTATTGAAAACTGTTTGGCATTTTTCTGGTTTTATTTTTTTTTTCTTTTTTTGCTTGTTACTTATCCTGGAAAATCACTCTTAAAAAATCAACCAAATGTATTTCAAGAGACAGGAGCCCAGACTAGCAGTAGAAAGTCTGCTGTGATTAGAAACATCATTATTAAAATTGCTGCCTAAATTCCCAAAGCTTGCTTTTAATTATTGAAAGATGACAATTTATATTGTATTCCCTAACAGTCCTGAAGATACCTGGCAATGTGTATCTAAAAAGTAGTTAATATTCCAACTCAATTCTCTCTTCAGCTAAAACAGACTGTTAAATGTCTACAGATTTATTTTTACTGGTTGGAAAGCACATAACTCAAAGGATTAGTAAATGTGAAACAAAGACTTTCTGTATTTTAAAGCAATTTCCATATGTCAGAGTCATCTGATAACTTTTTAATTGCCCTGTAACCTGTAGGTTTCTGGTCTCAAGACTGGTGTAATATCCTACTTGCAATCATTGAAGTGAGACAGTAAAGCACACGACATGTTTCCTGAAGAAATAGTCTAATCAAACTTAGAGATACCGAATAGGTCAGAATTCCAGTCCAGTTACTCTAACAGTAAATAACTGTTAGAGGTTATTTTTAACTTTTGATTTCTCAACAGTAACTCCTATGTTTACCTCATATCATAGTAAGTTGTTATCAGTAAAGCCACTGGAACTGGACACATATGTCCTGCAAGGTTAGTATCTCTTATACTTAGATCAACATAGTGCCTTATTCTAAGATAATTTTGTGTCTGGAATCTGTTTAAATAGCAGGCACAACGAAAAACCACTTAGTCCCTAAGCTTTTTGTGTCTTTTGACTTTGAAGATGAACATAGTAAATGAACCAGTTCTGAGTTCCTAAAAACTTAAGAACAGGAGGTAAGTCAACTTGCATGCATTTCCTTTTAAGATAATGTTTTCTTCTCTGCGCTTTATTGTGAATGGGACATTTATGTCTGAAACTAGCAATGGCAAAGTAGATTTAAAAAGAAGGCAGTCCTTTGTCTCAGGCAGTGAACTCAGTGATGCATTTCATCTTGACAGGGGTGTTTAGAATAAGGGAGTGGGAACTTGTAGTGGAAGAATATTTAATTAGTGCGAGATGATATTTTAAAAATAATATAGTTTATTAATATTAAATATTCAGAACTCATGTCACCCCATCACCAATTCAATAATAATAGTAATAGGTTCTAGGCATCATTTATGGAAACTATATACAGGTTATAACAGGTTCTAGCAATAACTAGTAAATATATACACATTAATTGAACTCAAACTGGCAGAGAAGACTTTACGGTCAGTGCACCGCTTGCGGTCAATACTCTTGCTTTCTAGGTGGACTCAAGGAGCTCCTTTATGCTTAATGGCAGAAGGCAATTAATGATTAAATAGGCTTTTGGTATTTGCTCACAACAATACTATCTGACAGTACCCAAAGCTTGTGGTGGTGTTGCTGTTGGTAGCCGTTAGAGGCTTTAGAGTTTCCCAGGCTTCTGGGTGCTGGGGAAAGGAAACAGACGATCTCTGACCTGGTCCTGGCTCTCTGGATGATCTGTGTTATCTGCAGGGCTTCCCTCTGGGCAGGAGGCTTCCAGGTGCAGGCAGATGTCTTGTGGTCTGCAGTCTTGGCACAGATAGAGCAGATAAAATAGTGGAGCACAGGTATAATAGCAACCACACCTTGTAATGGCAAAGCACAAGCTGTGCTCCCTGCTCATCTCCTTTTATCCATACGACCTGGGACTAATGTGCCTTTGGACACAGGATAGCAAATCAAATGGCAGTTAGGCAAGACTGACCATATTAGGTGAAGCCATAGGCTTGCTTTACACTTTTTAGGGCAGGACACAGCCTTGCAAAAGGCAGCCCTGTGCCCCTTGTTTACTGCAGGGTCTGGGCAGGCCACAGACCCCAGACTCAGTGGCTCCAGATTCTTTGTCCTCTTTCCCATGGTTGCTCTCCCCAAAACAGAAGGAGGGAGAGCAGAAAAACATGCCTGGGCAAGCCAGGACATGTACAAGCCTATTTTGGCCTGCTTAGGCCTACCATGACAGAACCACATCTTGCTAGCATTTTCATGTGTGTATATTGACAGTTTCTAGTACACTCGCTCAGGAGTATGATGCCGTGTGGTACAGGTAGTGTTTGCAAGTGAGGAGCAGGTAATGAAAAATAAAATCAAGCAGCAAAAGAGCAGTGCCAAAATCTGTAAGGAATGGAAAAATGGCACCATTGGGGTTCTGAGACAAAGAAGGCATTAGGTACTTCAGTCTTTTCTTCATCCTTAGTCACATCATTGACCTCCATCCGATAACGGATGGAGGTTCTCGCTAGTCCTCCTCTTGCTGTTAGTTCATAGAACCATTTTTTATTATCTTTCACAGCAATAGTTAGATTGAGTTCCAGGTGGGCTTTGAACCTTCAGATTTTCTCCCTGAATAGTTTCGCTGCATCATTGTAGTGCTCCTGAGTAGCCTGTCCTCTTTTCCAGAGGCCATAAACTCTCCTTTTGTCCCTGAGTTCCAACTGAAGTTCTCCAGGCTGGCCGCCTTACCCCTGGCTCATCTTTTGGCATTTGGGGACAGCCTGCTCTTGTAATTTTAACATTCCGTTCTGGAAGAGTGCCCAGCCTTCCTCAACTACTTGGCACTTCAGTATAGCATCCATGCTGGTACAAATAGTTATGCCATGAACACATGACTTTCATTTCACACCTACTTGATAGTGCATCCTAATCAACAGGGAGAATACGCTTCATGTTTTGAGCCAGTTTTTCAGCAGGTAGCAGTGACTGATATCAGTGGAGTTTCATCTCTGCGTGACAGCATGGGCCTTGGCTCAGAGTAGAGGAGGGTTTTCTCTTATTTTTCCATATGGAAGCTGTGTTGGTATCCTCTCAAGAGGAGTATTACTGTGCAGTCAACTTATGCTACCATCTATCACTTCTGTCAATTGATGAGACTCTTCTTTTCTCCTACCAGTTATCCCATCAAATATTTCACCTCTCACCTCCCCATGCCATTCACCAATTCAGGGGACACCTGCCACAAGTCCCGCTGGAAAAATGTCTTCTGTGTCATTTCCAGATTCTACTGATACTGCCACCAAGCAAGGCTTAAAACCACACAAAGTCTTAACTTGTACTCAGAGTGCACCGAGCTTGTCAGACCCTACTATCAACCCTTCTGTCATCTGCAGCAGGTAAGACAGTAACTTGGCATGCGTTGGAATCATTTCCTATTGTTCTCACAAAGAAGCTCTTTAGCCCAACATAAAAGTTTTTGTGATTTTGTCTTTTTTGTTGCTGTTTCACCATATCTAAAAGTTCTCAGGACGTGAGCAATTGTGTAGGTTGATGCTCCGAAGCACTTTTGCAGTGCGAGATGGTTGACTCACAGCAGATGCAGTCTGCTTCATAAAACCTTTGCTAAAAACTTGCAGCTGGATTTCACACTAACAGTTTGTGTTTCTCACACCATGCTCTTAACATCAACAGTCACTATCATGTCACAGGTCAAGTCTTTCACAGAAGGCACCTGATGTTTGATTAATAAAGTCTTACTGCTGGGGTTTAAAAACTGCTGACCTTTTGATAAAGGTATGGCAACAATCCCTGAAATATGTGTCATATTGAACTCTGTCTCAGGAGTAGGTCCTGTCCTCCCCAAGCAGAGTCAGAATATATGGCACTTGATTTTTTTTTTTCAGAAATCACCTGCAATGGAGTTATTTCTTGTCCTGGGAGTTATGGTAACACACTTGAATTTTATACTTTCAGGTAGCCCAGTAGTAGAAAATGCAAACCTTCTCTGTAAAATCAGCATTTTGGAAAGAAATTTCTTCTGCTTATCTTCTTGAAAAGGATCCAGTTGCTAAATTGGATTACTGGAGTTTGTAATATATATCCAGTTCAGAGTAGTGGGAAGCACTGGTATTTAGAAACCTGTTCCAGTGTAGTTTCACAATTATCTTGATATGTTACTTTTGGTCATAGTAATGAGTGTCCAGTTATGGGCCCCTCAATTTAAGAAAGATGTTAAGATACTTGAAGGTGTCCAGAGAAGGGCAGCAAGGCTGGTGAGGGGCCTGGAGCACAACCGGGTGAGGAGAGACTGAGGGAGCTGGGGGTGTGCAGCCTGCAGAAGAGGAGGCTCATGGCAGACCTTAATTGCTGTCTGCAGCTACCTGAGGGGGAGAGTGTAGCCATGTGGGGTTGGGCTCTTCTACCAGGCACCCAGGGACAGAACAAGAAGACACTGCCTCGAGCTATACCAGGGCAGGTTCAGGCTGGATGTTAGGAAGAAGTTCTTCCCAGCAAGAGTGATTGGCATTGGAATGGGCTGCCCAGAGAGGTGATGGAGTCCCCATCCTTGGAGGTCTTTAATAGGATGCTGGATGAGGCACTTAGTGCCATGGCTTAATTGTAAGATGTTAGGTGATAGGTTGGACTCAACGATCTTGAAAGTTTTTTCTAGTCTAGTTAATTCTGTGATTCTGTGTGATTCTGAGTGATTTGTGATTATTATTGGCTAGCCAGTGGGCAGCACATCATCTGAGACCAGAGTGAATGTTACCAAGTTTTACTATCTTTGGGAATAGTTTATTAGCTTCTGGCTTCAGTCACATGGCTTTGGACGTGTCTCAGTGTGTTGTGCTCAAGTCTAAGAAGTGGGTGTGAGAAAGTGAAAAATTGAAATTAACATTTACTCAAGGGAACCATCCTCACTGGACTTCCTTCTAGGATTCTAGCAGGCTTTCAAGATGTTGTTTAGGTGACCAAATAGAAACGTAATTGCTTTTAAAAGTTTTCCAAAAGTACTGGGATTTGCAATGATTCATTTGAATTGAAAACTATTACACACAAGAGATATACCATAAATATGCTGTTTAAACTAATATTGCTACTGTGAAAGGTTAAGCAGTGCCTTTATTACTAGTCTAAGAAAATATTATTACTTCACCTGGTGACAGTGATTACTGGAAGCTTTCTTTTAAAGGGAGCAGTTAACAACTGCATTTCATTTTTCAAATGCTAAAAAACCCCACAAAATCAATGTGTACTGGTTAGAGGCTAATTAGAATATTTTAATAGAGAAAATTACACTATAAACTGTGAACAGAAAATATGATGATGTCTGCTTCACTCATAGGCTTGCTGAGATTGTTTTGGGAAAAGAAACCAAAACATAGATAAGGCATTCGCAGTCTGTCTCTCTCTGGGGGACACAGCGTCTCAGGCGGTCTATCAGCTTCTGGCTTGGGCTCCTCTTTGCCGATTAATCTTCACTAACCACTTTCCTTCTAACCCACCTGACCAATCCTCCTAATTCACCTTGCATGTAAGGCAAACCTTGGGGTAAGGTATGGGGGTGGGGAGAAGGTGGAAGGGCGGTTGGGAGCCCCTCCTGGGGTCTCTGATTTCTGGGAGGGTAGTTGTGTTTCTGTAATACCTTTTACTTATATATTTCTGTAAATATTCCTGTCTATAGTGTATATATCTGCTTGTATATTGTGCTGAACTGTAAATAGAGCTTCATCTCTTAACTTCCAGCTGGCTGAGTTCTAGTCTGGGTCATTTTACAGAGTGTGGGGGGGCAGGGAACTCCCAGACCTTCACACAATGTAAGGCTGTTTTAGACGGTAATGATTTATTTTTTTTTAAATAGGTGTAGACTTCTATTTCACTGTAATTATTAGCGTTTACATAACTACTGTCTTTTGTGATCTATCTAGGTTGCATAGCATATTTAGCTTCTTAATTTCCTTGTTTTCAAATGGTTAGATTGTGTAAACATTTTAAATTGTTAACATTGCCAGCACAGACTTTGCTGACTGTTTTAAAAAAGAAAAACATTATGTAAACTAATAGGCACCATTCCTTTAATATCTATTGAAAAATCATAAGTACTCCAACTTTTCTAGCCATTAGTATACAGAGATTTTCTATCCACATGTAGTGGAGGGGTAATTAATTAATGCAAGATGATATTTCCAAATTAATATTGTTTATTAATATTCAATATTCAGAACTCACCACCCACATCACTCATTTCAATAATAATCAGTTCTTTGCATCGGTCATGGAAACTTTATACAGGTTACAACAGGCTCTAGCAGTAACTACTGATAATATCTAACATTAATTGAACTTAACTGAACTTGCAGAGGAGGTTGCTTCGGTCAGTGCACCGCTTGCAGTCAATACTCCACTTACCCACTAGATGGACTCAAGGAGCTCCCTTCTGCTGATGGCAGAAGGCAATGGTACGTCACAAGAGGCTTTAAGTATTCACTCACAAAATGATCTCCTGACTGGCAGGGCTGGCTACAGCTTCAGACAGTACCCAAACGCTTTCAGGGAATTCTTGTCACCCACTGAGACTTTGGGTTCTTCCCAGGCTGCTGGGGAAAGGAGGCAGACGTCTCTGATCTGGTCCTGATCTCCTCTGGATAATCTGTGTACCTCCAGGACTTCCTGTCTTGGCAGGAGGCTTTCAGGAGCAGGCAGGATGCAATGCCATGTGCAGTCTCAGCACAGTGTCACACTGGCTGTGCAGGCTGAGCACCTGCAGGAATTGAGAACCTGATCCTGGTAAGCTCTTGGCAAGCAGTTTGCAGGCAGTTTAGGATATAAGGCAGCACAAATACAACGGCAGAGAGCACAGATACAATGGCAGAGCACAGATTGTGCTCCCTGCTCATGCCTTTTATCAATACAGCCCGAGACTAATGTGCCTTTGGACACAGAATAGCCAGTCAGAATGGCAGTTAGCCAAGCTTGACCATATTAGGTGAAGCCATAGGCTTACTTTATGCTTTTTAGGGCAGAACACAGCCTTGCACAAGGCACGCACAAACTGAGCCTGTGTACCTTGTTTGCCACAGGCTGCAAAGGGCCAGGGTCCTCAGACTCAGTGGCTCCAGGTTCTTTGCCCTCTTTCCTACAGTTGTTTCTCCCCAAAACAGAAGAGGGAGAGCAGAGAAACATCTCTGGGCAAGCCAGGACGTGGATAAGCCTATCTTGGCCTGCTTAGGCCTACCATGATGCCAGGTATACAAGCTCAGCCAATAGTACATAAAATATTGCATCCTTTAGTAATATAAGCAGAGTAAAAACCCAACCCAACCAACCAACAACCAAAAAAAACCCCCAAAACAACCACATCACCAAATCAAACTTTAAATCTTTTAATGTTTGAGCTTTCACGTTGTAGATTGCTAGTCTTCATTGTATACAATCCCTTACATTTCCCACCCAGAAAAATTCCTTGCTAGGAAATAATACCAAGTCAACAAACTTCCAACCTATCACCTAAGACCTTCTAATTAACTAAACCATGGCACTAAGTGCCTGTTGTGGGTTTAAAGAGCCGGCAGAGTGAAGTTCTCAAATGAATTGGAGAAAAAAACAGAGTTAGAGATAGAAATTACAAAGCAGATACAGAATCCTTAAGCGAACCCCCTAAATTTTCCCCCAACTCAAAACTAAAACTATCATCCCCAGTGCTCCAATCCTCCCCCCCCCTCCATGCCTCTGCCATCCAAGAGGCCTAAGCACAGCCTCTGGAGGCCCCAAACCAGGCCTATCCTTACATGTTTGTCCTGATAATGTAGCTCCTGCCCAACACAAGGCTGGAGGGGGAGAAAAGGAGCACAAACTGGCCTTGCCGTGAGCTTATGAAGAGATAGCAGAATTATGGGATTGAATAACAATCTTCAAGTCTCTAGAGGACTCTTTTAACCCTATAGTTCCCAACCTGGGACAGTGCCTTATCCAGCCTTCTTTTAAACATCTCCAGGAATGGGGACTCCACCACCTCCCTGGGCAGCCCATTCCAATGCCAATCACTCTTGCTGGGAAGAACTGCTTCCTAACATCCAACCTGAACCTGCCCTGGCCCAGCTAGAGGCTGTGTCCTCTTGTTCTGTCCCTGGGTGCCTGGCGGAAGAGCCTAACCCCACGTGGCTACAGTCTCCCCTCAGGTAGCTGTAGACAGCAATTAAGGTCTCCCCTTCATGACAGCAGTTTTACTGTGCTCTCTTTTTTCACTTACAAACTGAAATGTAGTAGGGCAGGGGAGTTTGAAAATCACATTTCACAAGAACATATACCAGGCAATGCTGTTAGAAGAACTTGTAGGAGGCTTGTGAAACAAAAAATGTGAAACAATCCCGTGATTAAGAAGTACATTTTAATGCCTGTGAATGAAAGGGATTGAGTTAGAGTTGCATGGGCACATTTACTTCTGACATAGAACAGATTGCAGGCATTCTGCTAGGTAACTCAGGAAGGGGCTTTAATAATGTTTTATGTGGGCCATACATATAAAATCAGTGTGAGTTTGCGTTTGTTCTAGAAATAAAGAAGCATTCTCATACAAAACCCTTGTCGCATTACAACCAATCTTTCTCCCTTTTACATTTTTGTCTTATATTAACCTTATGGGAACCACAAAGAATATGGGAGAGAAAAATTGAGATGGGGCTTTTTTTCAGATTTTTTAAAATAAACCTCAGTGATACCGGATTTATTTGCTTGACTATGCATGATAAGCATTCTTGTACACAGATTTGTATTTTTATTTAGAGTTCTTTCAGGAATTTATTATGTTTGCAGGGCATTGCCAAACTCCAGAATATTTTTCAGGTGATCTGGTCAAAAGCCACCTGGCCTAGGATTTCAGCCATTTTTTGTATGGCAAACTTACATTGGTACAAAGTTTCTAGTACAAACTATTACAAAATAATTTTGTAATAGTTATGTACGAGATATACCACAAAATGCTGGTTTGAACCAGATAAAGAAATGTTAAAATGTCTTTTTTTTTTTTTTTTCCTGGCCAGGTTTAATACTGCTAAATACAGCTTCAGATTTGTTAAGTTCTGTCCTGTTTTTCATTGTTGTTCCTTCAGGTCTGAGACTCAGTCATGCTGAGTCAGTGTAAATTGAAATGTTGCATCTGGTATTTGGTTCACATTGACAGTTTAAAGGGAATCACGCAGGAAATAAAGCATTTTTCTGTAAGGGCAGAGCTAGCCATTTGGACAGGCCGTGCTGTTGTGACCCCTCCCACAAGGTCTTCCTGCCCTAAGAAAAATGAAGTTCTGTCTTCTAGTTTCACTGCTAAATGTGTGGATGCCAGATCATTTACCTCCTGTTCTGTAGAAGACACCTCCTTGGTTCTGATCTATTTGGTATCTTGTCACTGAAGTAATGGCAGTACACCTTTTTGCCCTCTTTAAGAGGAACATATTTAGATTTTAAGCAAGAAAAGGAGAGCAAAGCCACATCATGACTGTTTCCAAATTGGATTATGTAAGACTGCATTCCACACTGTCACATTTTCACCATTTTAATTCGTGTTTATAGGGCAGCTGTAATACAAAACCAGCGGATACTTGTTTGTTTTGCTTGTACTGATGAACTTCAAGAATAAAAAAAATCAATTAAAAAAATAATCACATGATACAGGTTTACTGTTGGCAAGACAAATATAATGGCAGTGGCCAGTTAATGCAAGGCTTTATTGTATTTTGTTTTTCTTTTTGCATTCCTGACTTCCAGTAAAACTTAAGCTTCCTCTTTTGTCTTTGTTTTCTAGAGCATCCACCCTGTACCGTAGCTTATGCTGCATGACATAAGCTTACACTGTCAACAGGACAGCATTTTACATAAAACTGGCTAATGCACAGGGTTCTTGATATTGTTTCTTGATGTATTTCAGCTGCGGCAGACCCTATAACCAAATTGAAGCTGGTGATGGGACACTAGATAGAAATGATGGTACCACACACACCCTGCACAGAACAGGTAAGTCTTTGTCCATCATAAAACCCCTCATCCCTTAATACTCAGTAATCCTTCGCTGAAGGACAGATATTCCTGTCTGTCATAAAAGGAGAGTACATGCAGATGAGATGATGCAAGATGTCTCTGATTCTCATTCCTTTTTGTACATACATCATGTGCAAAAGGCTGATGAAGAACAGAATTAAAATATAAAGGAAGCAGTTTGCCTCATCTAAGTGAGTCAGCTCGAGTAATGGTCCTTGAAATTCTTTTGTCTTCAATCCCAGCTCCCATTTTTTCCACTCTGCAGGGTACAGGCTTGTATTGCCCTTGGACAGATTGTCCGACTCTGAACCCAGCCAAGCAGCACATATGTATTATGAGTCAGAGATCCTGTTCCTTTTGTTCAGAAGGTTACAGGATGACTTTAATGCCATCCTTGCTGTTCACATGACAAGCTTTTTGGTTTTCTGTTGTAGATGACCCTGCACAAGCCACTTCTGACTATGAGACCAACAACAGTGACAGCAGCGATATTGTACAAAATGATGATGAGACAGATTGCTCCAAAGAGCAGACACAGAAGGGATCCGGCTGCAGGACATACGCTCCTGAGACCATCATTCTTCATCCCTTGATACCACCTGAGGTAGCTTGTTTAAGTCCACTTGTACAATTGACTGAGTGTATAATGAGACTGGAAAAAAAAACAATGTAAAAAAACCCAAACAAACCCAAACTAACAAAAACCAAAACCAAAACAAAACACAACCCCACCCCCAAAACCAAAAACTCCAAAAAAACCAAAAACCCAAACCAACAAAAATCCTGAAACCCCACCAAAAAAGCCCTAGGGCTATCTGAAGATAGTGACCATGGTTATAAGGAACAATTGTAGCAGGCTTCTACCTTGGCAGCAGTAGTATTGACAGAGAGCAGTGCGCTCTTGCAGCCAAGAAGGTCAATACCATTCTGGGCTGTATTAGAAGGGCTGTGGTCAGCATGTCAAGAGAGTTTCTCCTTCCCCTCTACTCTGCCCTGCTGAGGCTGCATCTGGAATATTGTGTCCAGTTCTGGGCCCCTCATTCAAGAAGGAGCTCAGGTAACTGCTTGAAAGAGTCCAGCGCAGTCACAAAAATGATTAAGGGACTGGAATATCTTCCTTATAAGGAAGGGGGCCTGAGGGGTCTGGGGCTCTTTAGATTGGAGAGGAGGAGACTGAGGAGTGACCTCATTCATGTTTATAAATATGTAAAAGTGAGTGCCAAGAGGCTGGAGCCAGGCTCTGCTCAGTGATGCCTAATGACAGGACAAGTGGCAGTGGTGGAAGCTGAGGCATAGGAAATATCATGTAAACATGAGCAGGAATTTTTTCCCTGTGAGGGAACAGGTTGTCCAAGGGGCTGTGGAATCTCCCTCTCTGGAGAGATTCAAGACCTGCTTGGATGCATTCCTGTGTGATCCGGTATAGGAGATCCTGCTCTGGCAGGGGGGTTGGACTGCATGAGCTTTCGAGATCCCTTCCAATCCCTGACATTCTGTGATTCTGGGACTTCCAAGAATCCAAAGGGTCCATTGAACCATGTGAGAGCTGCTAAGAATGGACCATTTGTGAAACACTTTTGATCTGTTTTGATGAATAAACTTAATATTCTGAATCTGGTATTAGGCATTTCTGAAATGTTTGGCTTCTGTGTTAGTGTTACCTTTAAGGGGAATGAATTGAAAGAGAAATTATGTTCTCAGACTACCAGCATGATCTGTTATCTTCCTGTTCAGCTACTTCAGCTTCTCAACGGCCAATACATCCAATGGTCCTTATTTTAAAACAAAGTAACACTTGTCTGAGGGTATGGCATGATATTATTGTTGGTGTATGAGAACACTGCAGTCCTGATCTTCTCATGACTACTGTATTTAACCATAAGTTTCCACAGCCTGTTGAACTTAACAAATGTAAGTTGACATGAGCTCTTGAAACATTTATTGTAATCTATTGGAGCTGGACATGCTGAGAGAAGGCATTTTTTTTTTTCAGATATTTTGGCATTTTTCTCTACAATTTCTTAGTAATATTTAAATTCAAGGAAATATGCAGGGAGAAATGTGAAAGGAGGGGTACAATCCATCTTTTATTTGCAGACCATAAAAAGCAGGTAGGTTTCATTTTAAGAGGTAAGGGTCTTCAGCTGGGCCATTAGTCATGTTAGACTGTAATGAGTGGATCCTGATGAAGAAACTGAGTGCTTTTCCCTCAGCGCTGCAGCAAATTATAAAGCGAAGACAACAGGCTTCCTTGGAAATGAATGAATTATTCCCATGAATGAATGAGATAGTGTATCTCAAGTTCAGAGACTGATGCTTCTTTTTCAGAATTTCTTATTCATTCAAGTGAAACAAATTCTAAAGGAGAGCAACTAGCTGAAGAGCTGGCAAAAATGAGGACATCTCTGCTGAGCTCAGTCAAGTGTCATCTACTTACAGATGATGCTAATGCAACCTTAGTTTTTAAGAGCATAATTTTTTTGCACAGGATGCTTCGCAGAACTAAAATGCATCTTTATTCTCATTTCTGGCATAGGATAAGCCTGTACTTGCTCCTGAACCTCTGGTTATGGACAACTTGGATCCTCTGATGGAGCAGCTAAATAATTGGAACTTCCCAATCTTTGATTTGGTGGGAAAAATTGGAAAGAAATGTGGTCGGATTCTCAGTCAGGTAAGAACAATATCCTATCTGCAGTGACTGTCTAGATTAATGACAGGTGTAAGCAAAGTAGTGTTAAGATTCATTTTTCTTACAAGCTGCTCACCCAGTGAATTGTGATCCCTGCTCCCTAGTTCATAAATGACAACATGAACTATCATTACATTCTTTAATTTAAACCAATGTGTTTGAAAATGTGAATGGAAAAAATAAGCCCATTTTGCCTGCTGCTCTCTGCCACTGAGTTTACAGCAGCCTTGCTGAATGTTCTTCTCAATCTGCAGGAAGTGTTGCCAGCCCTTCCTAAGTTATTTGTGAAAGAATTTTTCGTGGGGTTCAGCATGGCGGGGCTAAACAGTAAATATGTTCAGCTGATGGAAGAAATGCGACGCTTGCTTTCTTTTTATACTGGAAATTTCAGTCAGGCTGTGCAAGTAGGCAGGGCTCTGGAAGTGAAGGGTAAGGAAAGTACTGCTTGCTATACTCCTTCATCCTTAAAGAGTTAGCACTTTCATAGTAAATTCATGTCCTTATTACATAGGGAAGACTAATTTACTATGAATCTGGATGTGAGAGCTTCCTTTTGACTATAGTTTTTTTGTCCCCTCCTCTAAGTTGAATACAGGTGTTGATACAAACCATCTTCACCCAGCCTGATTAATGTCACTTTCACAAACACCTTCCTGGCTAAACTTTCTTCTCTGTTATGATCCTTTCCTTGGCACACTGATGAATTATTGAGTGTTGAAGTTTATTAGATCAGAAAGGCAATTATTTAGGATGGAAGGGGTGGAAAAAAATAAAAGAGAGCCTAACTCATCCAATATCACTTTACATGGCATTATGTAGTGATGAATCCTGGAAAGGAGAGATTTTGTTAATTGATATAATGTGGGCCAATTAACACCCCCCACAAACACTGATGTTAGTCTGTCAGGCACATCTCAGTGCAGCAAACTCCAGAGAATTCTGTACCAAGCTTTGTTCCCTTAGTGGTTAACTCTTATTCAGCTAGATTCAGTTATCTAGTGGCAACCAGAAAAGCCACAGCATGAATTCAGATTTCTTCTGTGGTCTGCCTTTTACTGTTCTGTAGCTTGACAAGTGACATCTGTGTTTAACCAGCCTGACAGCGCTCTTGCTTGAGTTTAAAGAAACAGGCAAAGACGGCTGTATGTGGATATTGACAGAAATTCTGTGCTAACTCCTGGGACTCAAGGGCAAGGCAGCGAGTGTGTGATTCTCCATCATAATGATCAGTTTGTTTTCTAATAGAACGATAAATGAAACATAAGAGAAAACAAGATTTTTTTAATGGCATAACCAGTTTGGCTGAACCAAAATCTGGTTTGGTTTTCCATGGGTGTCTATGTAGATTTTAAGCACTTTGCTAATTTTAATGAAGTTCTTTACCTCTCAGGACAATTCCCCTGTGCCTCTCTCAATTTTCACTGAAGCTCCACACTCTGTTTCCCAATGTCTGCTTTTTCCACAGGTTCTGAACATCTTTTCAGTTTTGCAGTGCCACAAAACGAAACCTGTGGAAATACAATAGAGAAGCTTTAATAAATATTAAATAATAATAATATGCAAAATTCAACATTTTCTGTTGTTTGTAATAACTCCCACTCCTTAAAAGCTGAGTATAGAAAGTTCAGTCCTGTTCATTAAATAAACATAGATCCTTTAGTTCTTTCCTTCACCTACTCAAATGTTCCTAACAATGATTTTCATAAATAAGAGAACTAAAATAAAAAAAATATTTTTCTCCAGCCAAAAGTATTGCCTTTTTCTGGCATAATTTTTAAATCCTGGGATGTTAAAAGCAAAGGAAAACAAAAGCGGTAGTGATTTGTTCTCCATATTTTGCCATTAAAAGGACTCATCCATTAAAAATAAGGACATTAACAAGCTTAATTAACTATGTTTATCTTGATAGGTTAAATTTATGGGATAAAGCAAAATGTTGACATGTGCCTCTAGGCGAGAATTCAGTTTAGAAAGCAAATGCCAGCTTAGCATCTTTAAAACTACTTGGGATGTCTGTTTCTTCTTTTTGAAATGTTAAAGTAATTTAACTATGTAAAAAGACCCCAAATCAGTCAACAGCCATAAAAGCATGTGTGCGAAGTACAGTGGTGAGCACTCTGAAAGTGACACTAAACAAGTATGCATAATAGGGGTAGAGAGGAATTTTCATACCAATCTTATTTCAGAAAGAAATGACAGACCTCCAGATGAGTTGAAGCCATAAATTTATGTAGTGTCTTCAGTCACAATCACAGAATGGTTTGGTTTAGCAGGGACCTTAAATATCATCTAGTTTCAACCCCTCTGCCATGGGCAGGGACACTTTTCACTAGACCAGCTTGCTGAAGGCCTCATCCAACCTGGCCCTGTACACTTCCAGGAAGGGAGCATCCATAATCTCACTGGGCAACCCATTCCAGTATCTCATCACACTCACTGTAAAGAATTTCTTCCTAATATCCAGTCTAAATCTACTCTCTTCTGGCTTAAATCCATCCCCCTTCATCATATCACTTTACACTCTTCTTACAGCTCCTGTAAGAGTAAATGAAAAAGAACAGGCTAAGGTCCAGGTCTCTCTCTAGCTTTCATTGCTAGGCTCATAGAGACAAGAGATGCAGGTGGTGTTTCTATGCTTTCAGTATGCAAGCAGCATCAAAGTGGGGTTGACATCACTGCAACGCATGTAAGTTGGTGCCTGGGTGGTACTGAGAGGAATGTTTGGTCATCTCGGCATCATGCATGGCTTCTACAGAGAAAAAGTGCAGCTGTTATATGAAGGAGTGAGAGAAATCAGTCCTTGGGGGTTGTGACATTCCCAGGATCTTCACAGCAGTGCCCTGATGAGGAGAAGAGCTGGTGTTTGTCAGAGCCAGAGACTGGATTCTAAGGCTACTGGAATGGGCTGCCCAGGGAGGTGGTGGAGTCGCTGTCCCTGGAGATGTTCAAGGCGCGTTTGGACGTGGCACTTGGTGCCATGATCTAGTCTTGAGGTCTGTGGTGACGGGTTGGACTTGATGGTCTTTGAGGTCTCTTCCAACTCTCATGATACTGTGATGCTGTGACTTGAAATAAACACACATTTGAAGAAAGCAAATGCAAGAGACAAAAAAAAGGAGTACAAGAGAGTTGCCTCCAAACAAGTAGGGAACCACTAACCTAAACTTTGCATGTATCTTCCAACAAGAGTCAGTCATGTGTGTCTGCAATGCAGAAGAGAGAAACTGTGTGAATAAGAATCCTCACTTCCAAACCAGCTTTCATGAGGAATCACCTGGGAGAGGTGCATGTCCTTCTTCAGACAGCACCACCAGAAGTGTCTGAGTTAGGATTCATTTCAGCATTAGCAGGCATTGCAGAGAAAAGCAGGAATTGGAGGCTGGATGTAAGAGGCAGTGTGGAGCACCCACTGCCAAGTGCCTGGCAGCCATTGTATTTTCACTGAGCTTAGACTACACCTTGACTGTGAGAGCACTGTGTTCAGCCTGCTTAGCCCCAGGAAACTCATGAAGCAGTATATGGTTTAGGAAGGAAGGATTTAAAAGACAGAAGTGATTAAAACAGTTTTATCCAGAGCAACGAATAAACAAAGCTTCACAGTGTTTTGGTTTTTCTAATGATCACAAAGAATAATTCCATTTTACTCCAAGGTGTAGGGAAGAGCTATCACATATATCTATCACAGTCAGCTTCACGTTTTTTCAATTGCTTTTGCCACCCACCAAATCCCAGTGGAAAGAAAACATGCTTTTATTACATTTAATTTACTTGTCTAATATTAGCAGTGAAGACCAGCAAGGTGTGGTCCTGCAAAGTAATATTTTATTAGACTTTCTATTTTTATACAGAGATATTTTTTCTGGAAATACAATGCTTTCCATTTAGTGATCTAAGACTAGACCATGAAATACCTCATCTCTGTGGAGGTGGAAGTTTGGATCATGGCTTATTTACTTCAGCCATGATACAAGAGAGAGAACAGAATTCAGTGCAGTTTCTAGTCCAAGTTATGCATTAAGTCCATCTCTTCACTCTGCCTCAGGACAGGAGGATCCCATGGGGTTTCCAGCCTGCCTTTTATTCTAAGCTCACGTCTTCCAGAGCACTGTAATTTAGTAGTTCCTTAGCTCCTTTGCTCTACAGCCAACAACCATGGCCAGAAAGAGAAATTACCACTAGCAGCGATTTCTCTGACTGCGTTGCTAGTGAAGCTTTCACAACTGTGATTGGAGCAGAAGTAAGAGCTGGAGCCAGCAACAGAACCCAAACTCTCAGATATGTGGAACTAAAAAGGGCAGCGGTGTCAAATGCCACACTCACCCTCTATCTGTGTCATCACTGCCTGTTGGAATACTTTACCAGTTAGTTCATATACAGACTTTTCCTGGTAGGGAATGATTAGGAGGAGAGGTGGGAGGGAAGGTCATTAATGCTGCAAATACATGTGGTTTTTTCATTATTCTTACCGTAAAAATCCACATTGGCAGGATATTTGAAATTTATCTTTGTTACATTTTATTTACAGCTACAGATCCAAATTTATATACACATTATGGAGAAAGAAACTGGGAGGGAGAACTGTTTGGTTCACAGTCAGCTGTAAAATATGAAACGTTATTTGTGACTGTTTCTTATGACTCCAGTACTCATTATTCCAAATATGTTTCAAATTTCTTAGCTTTGGGGAGAGGGTTACAAGGCAGATGCTATCAAAAGGACAGAATTTAGCTAACAGCAGTAAATAAGACACCAAAAGGCTTTAGGGTCCAAATCATGAAAGAAGTAAAAAGGTCAGGCAATAATTTTACTATGTCCCATTATTTTGTATATCAAGTTTAAACTTGTCTTCAAAAGAGTCCGTTTTGCAGCAGCTACTGTCTACATTTCTGAGCATTCATCTCTCCTGAATATCCTCATACTCATCCATTACATTCTCTCCTGGACATCTCCTATCATATTTCCCTGCAGAAACACTTGGAGCAGCTCTGCTTCCTAAGTCTCTCTGCTGCCTCTGGAAATCCTGTTGGAGAAGTCACTTTTGCCATTTCACTTCCAAAAAGTAAAAAGAAATAATGTAAATAAGGAAATAACACAAAGGATCCAAAATACTCTGTCCTTTTATTATTCTTTCACTTGCTCTCCCTTTTTCTGCGATTTGATTTGACTCTTGGATTCTTCTTGAAGAAGTTTGTGGAGCATTTTTTTACCAAGACCTCTGGATATCTTCCTTTATGTGTGTGTGTGTTCCTGAGGTGCTTGTAAAATTTGGGAGCTCCATCTGCCTGAAAAGAAACAAGTAACGTGGAAAGGTAACAAAGGACTGAAGAGGAGCATTTGATACTAACAAGTTGTCTGTTTGGCTATCCACATCTCTTATGAAAATGCAAATAGCTGCAGATGTACTTGAGAAAATACTATCAGGAAAGCAGGTTTTCATGGGGTAAATCATTAGAATAGTTTTTATATTTATATATTTTCCAGAAGTTTTTTGGTCTGTCTAGCAATGTGGGTGTTTTTGTTGTTGTTTTTCAGGTATCATACAGGCTTTTTGAAGACACGGGACTCTTTGAAACCTTTAAAATACCAGTGAGGGAATTCATGAACTACTTTCATGCCTTGGAATGTGGATATCGAAACATACCTTGTAAGTAAAAATTCTCAGCAGCACCTAAATTTGCTTGAGTAGTGTCTAGCTGAAGGCAACCACTATAGTAAAGGATTTGAGCTGGTAGTATAAACCAGGCTCCTTGTGTAGCACTTTGTTTGCAAAGTTTCCTTTGTTGCAGACCCCACTGGTTCTCTGTTATTTTCTCTTTTTTCACTGGTATGATACATATCATTGAATGTGATCATCTTTAGTAAAACAACGTTTGCAGAACTATTTTTCAGTGCTTTTCCATGCTTGTGAGGTTTGATTTGTCTCTACTCTGCTAACTGCTGTGTGGTCCCCACTAGATGATGCCGATCTTCCTTTGTCAGAAATACTCTTCAGGTTTACTAACAGGGTAATTTGCTTTGTATCAAAGATCACAACCGAATCCATGCAACTGATGTTCTACATGCTGTTTGGTACCTTACTACTCAACCCATCCCAGGACTTCCAACTGTGATTAATGATCATGGGTCAGCAAGCGACTCAGGTATGTTTAAGTGTACAAATGTATATGTTGTCACTTGAAAGTTTTTTGTCATAGAATTCACTATAGAAAAGCCAACAGTTGAAGAGTCAATGTTCAAAAGTATGTTGGGTGGTGAAACTGATAGCCTATGATTGTGTAGAATCTTAGAACTGTTGAGGTTGGAAGAGACCTTTGAGATCATCAAGTCCAACGTCTCACCTGGAGCTCACAATCCCACCACTACTTCAAAGCCACTGCCACTAAAACACATCTCTCAGCACTACATCTATGCTTCTTTTAAATCCTTCCAGGGATGGTGACTCTACCAGCTGCCTGGGCAGCCTGGTTCAGCACCTGAGAACCTTTTCTGGAAAGAAACTGTTCCTAAGATCCAACCTGAATGTCGCCTGGCACAACTTCAGGCCATTTCCTCTTGTCCTGTCATTTGTTGCATGTGAAAAGAGACTGACCCCCACTTGACTCCAGCCTCCTTTTGAGGGAGTCGTAGAGGACAGTGAGGTCTCCCCTCACGTAACTTTGAGGAGGATGGGACTGGTCCTCCAAAACCTAATACTTTACATTTTAATACTTTACAGTTGCTCTCTGGAGGTCACTTCCAGCTCCTAACATCCTGTGGTTCGGTGATTTGACGATGTGTGAATGCAAGCCTTTGTGGTCATCCATAACAACAACCGTTTACTACCACTTGGGAATTTTAGGAAAATTCTATTAGTAGTGCTTTTCAACTCTGCTCCAGAAGTAGCGTATGCTTTCAGATACTCAAACCTCGAGTTGTTTTGGTATAGCAGAACCATTGGGGCATAGAGGTAGTGCCATGCACTTGATGCTGATTGGCTCTCATTAAGTGTTCCTCTGCCTGTCCTCTCTGTATCCCAAGGAAGAGGCTTTTAACCATTTTGCAACTAGTTCCACTGTAGCAACTAGAGGAACTGTCTGTATTTTATGAGAGTTCTGAGGGGTTTATTGGACAATCAGGAATTTGTTCTGCAAAAATACTTCCATGTTTGCCTTCTCTTTGGTTGCATTCATGTGGCATGTAGAAATTGTGAAACTTTTCAGGATGTTTTGGTGGGGTGGGAAATGCTTTTGTTCTTAAAAATTTTTATTCTCTAGAGTTGGTAGAGACTTTGGGTGGAATGAAAGGGACTGAATTATGGGGCTTTTTGGGTTTTGTTATTTGAAAGATATTGCTCAGCTACATGTAAGATACACTCAAGCAGATTAAATTAGCAAAGCATTTCACTCGGTACCTACTTCTGATAGACATGTTCAAGCTGCTTCAACAAGAGACCGTTAAGAGGATTTTCCAAATCTAGACATTTGGCTTGGAAAACTTGCACCATAATTGAATTAATACATGCCAACCCATTGCTTTAAGGACTGTTAGTGTTTCATAGACCAATCTATGTGGTGAAACCATTCGAGGAAGGAGTGGGAAGATTGAGTTACCCACAAAACTATAAATCCATGGCTTATTGCTAATAACTTAGCTTTAAAAACAAACTCTGGTGGGTGGTTGGAAGATCCCTGAGTGGGATCAGAATTTGTTCCTTTCAAATTGTATGCCCTGTTGTACTGGATTGTGAGTGTTGAGAAAGTGGTGAGGTTAGGATGTGCTTAATCTTTTGTTATGTGTCATAAATTTACTCCTTTTCCTGATTTGTTGCTTCTGTGTGCTTCAGTAAGTCACTGAAAAACTGGTAAGAATTTGTGGGTTTTTTCTTTATTTCTGCTCAGATTCTGACAGTGGAATCACACACGGCCACATGGGTTATGTATTTTCTAAGACATACACACCCACAGATGACAGCTATGGATGCCTGGCTGGCAACATCCCTGCCCTTGAACTGATGGCTCTTTATGTAGCTGCAGCCATGCATGATTATGATCATCCAGGAAGGACCAATGCCTTTTTGGTAGCGACGAGTGCTCCCCAGGTAAATAAATCTCAAACAGCGTTGCTGTTAAGTTCAGAAGGTCCTCAGTAACATCTTCTCCTTGCCTGTGGCTTCGATTAAGCACAAGTCTGCTAAAGATTTTGAAACAGCTGGTCAAAGTGACAGAAGTAATCACATCTCTGGTGTAAAAGTCTTCTTGCACATTCTCACCACCCTGAACAACCTTGCTTGGATATTAGCAGTAAGAGTTTTCTACACACTCTCACCACCCTCAGTAGAACTGTTAAGAAAGATACTGATAAAAATGACTCCGAGCTAATGCTCTGCTTACTGATAGGGAGTCTGTAACAGTGAAATGAAGGAAAAATTATTTCACTGTTATCCCCAAAATGATCAAAATAAATTAAAAAAAACAAAAAACAAAACCAAAAAAACAACAAACTCCAAAACACCTGTAGAGCTGTCAGATACAAGTTAGTTTGTGCGTGGTCATAACGTATTCTGTCTTGTTCCTATAGAATATGAACAGCTGCAGTGTTTTATGAATTAATTTTTGCACAATGCATCTACCAGAACAGAGGTATGCATATTTATACATTAAAAAATCAAGGCTTATCTAAGGTTATACAGAAGTTGATGCCAATGCTGGAAGTTGAATCCAGCAAATCTAAGTCATTTATTGGCTTAATTATGAGAACCTCTTTCCTTGCTTTACGTAGCTGACCTGCCTAGATTCAGCATACTGTGCTGGAAGATATCTCTATGGACAAGGAGAGGGAAAAAAACCAGATAATTTAATGGTGAGAGGTTGGGTGGAGGTGCAGAAACTCTAGATTTACTTCCGAGTTTGGATACAGACTTCCTCTCTCATCAAGATCAAGTTACGTGCAGTTGCTCTGTATTAGTTCTGTAATACTTCTCAAACTTGCAACATCTTTCTGTGATCTAGAACCTTGAAACTCTGGCCAGGTATAGAGATTGATAGGAGACAGAAGCTGTCCTTAAATGTGTTTTTAGGAAATGAACGCTGCTAGAACTTTGTGGTTGGAAAATTCAATGAGGGAAATGAAATGCATAGCTTTAATGTAGTCTCCCTGGTTAAAAAATAGATTATTGAGGAAAATTCAAGTTCTTCTTATTAATTCTGAAGGGTTTAGTTTGTTGTTTGTCTTTTTGCTGTTTGGGTTGTTTGTTTTTTTTAATCTGATGCCACCTGAAATTTGTAGAACTTGTACTTGGCATCTAGTTTTTCTCTTCTTTTTCATGACAAGCAGTATCAGCTTGCAGCAATGATAAAGTGTTGCTGTACTAAAAATCAGCCCTCAAGTGATAGACCTTGGGAGCAGAAGGTATCTCAAATGCTATGCTCATTGTGCACTTAGGCATAATGAGCTGTAAAATTAAGTCATTTCAGCAACCCATTCTCTGGGGTGAAGAATAGGTTCTATTCTTTAGGATACCATTAATTTTTTTCATTTCTAGATGAGAGAAAAATATAAATCAAGTGAAAAGCCACTGGAACATACGTTTTTATATCTCTGTAAAAGTTACAAAACTTTTATCTATTTTACATAGAAACCTATTTCCAAAAGCATTTCTTTCCCTAAATTTAGTTGTCAACAGACAAATGTTTCTGGAGAGATTTCCTAGATGATTATTCCTTATAGTCCATTTTTTAGATATTTTTCTTGCTTCTGAATGGAACCGCGATCACTATGAGAGTTATGTATCTTGTTTTGGTAAATATTTAACCAATCTTGCATTTTAATATTGAGAAACCTGTCAGGCGCGAGTATGTGTTGTTAGATTGCAGAGTAGAATTTCACTTGTCTCTGTGTTTGGAATCACTCCAATCCAGGCAGAGCAGACAGGTAGAAACGGCAGGTACGATAGAGTACCTGAGATGAATTCTGAGGAACATGATCGTAACACACCTGTATTATATTAGTCATGGGTTTACAGCCCAAAACAGAACAACCTGTTGTCTTATGGTAGTTCAGTCAGGAACCAAAGACTCTTAAGCATGAAAGACCCAAATTTTTCATGTGGGTCCTGCACTAAATTTTCATCATCACAAGATGACAAGTGTCCTGCCAAAATTATATCTCCAAACCTGGAGAAGTTCTTTTAAAAACCAAGCACAGATCAGTCAAACCTGACCCACCCTTAGGCATCATCCCCATCTCGTTCTTCTTTCAGCATTGCAGTATTTATTTTGCTTCGAGGTTTCTCAGCTTTCAGTTGCCCACATTGCTTCCACAGGCAGTGCTGTACAACGACCGCTCTGTCCTGGAGAACCACCACGCTGCTGCCGCCTGGAACCTCTTCATGTCAAGGCCAGAGTACAACTTCCTGACCAACCTCGACCACCTGGAGTTCAAGCATTTCCGCTTCCTCGTCATCGAGGCAATTTTGGCTACTGACCTGAAGAAACATTTTGATTTTGTTGCCAAATTTAATGCTAAGGTAAGAAAATATGTTTGGGTTTCTGGTAGGCAGTCAGAAAAGATTGTGAGGCTTGGTAGTGTCACAGTGAAAGGCTATAAAGGCTGCTGTTTGCTCTTTATTCTCAGGGTTATTTTGTCCTCTATTCTGTTGGATATTAATCTAGGTCTTCTGTTACTGTTTACTTACTTAAATGTAGTGGCACAGCTTCTTAAATAGGTTGAATTTTTTTTTTCATAAAGTGGTTTAAGAGTAAAGATATTACAGACTATTTGAATGGAAATCCCACTTGCATCCTACTTTTCAACATTATTTTCTTGTTCACTGGCACCTTGGACCTATTAGCAAAGGCGTCCAGTTCTGGGCCCCTCAGTTCAAGCAGGACAGGGAACTGCTTGAAAGGGTCCAGCACACAGCCACAAAGATGCTGAAGGGAGTGGAACATCTTCCATCTGAGAAAAGGCTGAGGGAACTGGGGCTCTTCAACTTGCAGAATAGAAACCTGAGGGGTGACCTCATTCTTATTTCAGGAGGACAGAGCCAGGCTCTGCTCAGTGATGTCCAGTGACAGGATAAGGGGCAATGGGTGCAAGCTGGAGCAGAGGACGTTCCATGGGAACACAAGCAAAAATTTTTTACTGTGAGGGAGACAGAGTCCTGGAACAGGCTGCCCAGAGAGGTTGTGGAGTCTCCTTCTCTGGAGACACTCCAAACCTGCCTGGACATCTTCCTGTGTGACCTACTCTATGTGATGCTTTCTAGCAGAGGGGTTGGACTGGATGATCTTTGGATGATCTTTCACAGTCCTTTCTCTGATCTCCAGGGCTGGGGCCTCAACTGTGTCCAGTAGTTCCAGTGTTCCACCACCCTGATGATGAAGAACTTGTTGCTTACATCTAATCTGAATCTACCCGCCTGGGCTGCAAGTGCCCATTGTTGGCTTATGTCCAGTTTCTCATCCACCAGCACTCCCAAGTCTTTTTCCACAAGGCTACTTTCTATCACCTCATCCCCAGCCTGTACTGAGGCTGTTCTGACCCAGATGCAGGACTGTGCACTTGATCTTGTTGAACCTCATAAGGTTCACCTGGGCCCACCTCTCCAGCTTGTCCAGGTCCTTCTGGATGACATCCTGTCCCTTGGGCATATCAACAGCACCATTCAGCTTGGTATCATCTGCAAATTTCCTGATGATACTCTTGATCGCGCTGTCTGTATCATTGATAAAAGTATTAAACAGTACTGGGGACAGTATGGGCCCCTGAGGAACACCCACTTGTCACTGATCTCTACTGTTTTCCCTACCAAATTAGGCACATCATTTGCTAAATATTAATTTAGCACCATTTAGCTCAATGTTCACTGGTTTTCACTTTGTTTTTCTTTTTACATATCACTCCGCAGCTCATTTTAAATTCCAGCCTTGGGCTAGGTCACCTGCTTATACCTGTGTTTTTGTTAAATAGCTAAATATCCAAAAGATACTGAAGGATCCTCTTTGAATGCATTATTTTAGCCAGGATTGCTGTCATGGTTTTCCTTTTTATGTCTTTTAGGTGAATGATGATGTTGGAATCGACTGGACTAACGAGAACGACCGGTTGCTGGTTTGCCAGATGTGCATAAAGCTGGCTGACATAAATGGGCCTGCAAAGTGCAAAGATTTGCATCTGCAGTGGACAGAAGGCATTGTCAATGAGTTTTATGAACAGGTAAATAAATTCATGTCCAAAACAGTACCTGCCAGTTGTACATCTTGTGTTAACCAGTCCTGCAGCATCCTAATGCTGGTAATGAGTGAGATCACAGAAAACAGGGAAGAAGGGAAGGGCTAGTTACACTAGTCCATCCTTTTGCTGGATCAGTGACAGTCCATTTGTTGCTGAAGCTTGTGATGGGTCCTTAAAGACACTTGATGATGGGATTTTTACAGGCTTACCTGTTCCAGTCTGGCACTGTTCTTACAGTGGTTGTGCCAAACAAGTTTTGCTTTCCTTCTTCCTTTTTTTTTTTTTTTTTTTTTTATTCTACTGGAAGTCATCCTGTCATCCTGTCTCCCTTTCACTTTTCTTTAATGCAAACTATCTTTTCCTACTTCCACCTTTTTCTTTTCAAGACATCAACTGGTTCTCATTCCTCTCTTCTGCAGTCACTCTAGGTGGCTTACATGTGGTCTTATTGACATGTGGTCTCCAAAACTGGACACCACAGACCAGAGGAATTAATCTAGCTTCTCTGTGGGCCACGTCTCTATTCACACATGCAGAATCTTATTGTTACAGCCACACTCAATACATAGACTTTTCGTTTATCACAGACTAACTATATCTGGCCCCTATACATGGATCCTGATTCATACTTATTTTTAAAGACAACTTTCAGCTTTCAGAAGGTTTGTCAACATGTCTGCACTAACTGTGGAAGGTTTAGCTGATGTTAGCATGTAGAAGGAGGACAACCACAGATTCATTTACAAAGAACTGGAAATACAACCAAACTCTGGTCCTCTACTGCCAGGTGTAAAGGAGTCTTTAATTGAACTCTTTTTTCATTATAACCTATTTAGCCCTGCTGAGTACAAGAAACAACTTTTCCCACACAATTCCTCTATCTCCTGAGTGGGAACATATTTTTGGATGTGCTGGTTAGAGTGAACTTGAGAGGGAGCAAGAGAGCTAAATCACTGAACCAGACACCCCACAGACTTCTCAGGGAGTGTGTGCAGTATCTCGAAGTCACAGACTAATCCTTTTTAAAGCCTTTTCATCTTCCCTTAAATTTACTGTACTTACAGGTTTGAAAAGAAGAGAAAAAGCAAACCCACAGGATTTCCTACTGCAGCTGCTTTGTGGAATATATAAATAAATAGGAAAAGGGACAAAACTCAGATACTGACTTGCAGCTCCTTCATTTGCTTTGAATCTCCTGAGAAAAGAAAGAACAGTGACCCTTAAATACATTTCATATACATTCGGTTCCATTTTACTTTCAATTTTTCTTTTTGTTAAAGAGAGTGAGTCCCATACTGACAACAATCAACCTTCATTTCCCATGTTATTCTCCACATTTGTTTTCATTACAACTCTCTCAAGAAATTGTATTTAATTCTGGTGATGATCCCAGCTTATGCAGACAATACCTATTAATGAGATCTATAATGATTATAGAATTAAGAAATACACTACAAAGTGTTTCCTATGATATATCATGTTGTAAGGGAACCTGAAAGAAAGAACTTGTAAACATTTCAACAGTCAGATTTCTTCCTGCAACTGACAGCTTACAATCAGGCAATCTCAGATGGGTTACTATAAAGAGCAAGCTCTTGCTAATTTCCTTGCTATTGCAATATGCTTTGTTAACATTAATATTGTGTGTTTAATAATCAAATATAACATTTTGGGGTAGGTTATAACTAAAACTAACAAAAAAAAAAAGGCAGAAGGAAATAACATTTGTAATATATTTAACTTTCAGTCTTGGTATTCCCTCATATCAACTGGGTATTGACCACATACAGTCCATGATTTTTGCAAAATTTAGATTACGGGGAGATCACAGAGTGTTAGGGGTTGGAAGGGACCTTAGAAGATAGTCCAAGACCCCTGCCAGAGAAGGATCGCCTAGAGTAGGTCACACAAGAATGCATCCAGGCAGATTTAGGATGTCTTCAGAGAAGGAGACTCCACAACCTCTCTGGGCAGCCTGTTCCAGGGCTCTGTCTCCCTCACAGTAAAAAAGTTTTTCCTTGTGTTCCCATGGAACCTCCTCTGCTCCAACTTGCACCCATTGCCCCTTGTCCTGTCATTGGACATCACTGAGGAGAGCCTGGCTCTGTCCTCCTGACAGTCGCCCTGCACATCTTTATTAACATGAATGAGGTCACCCCTCAGGCTTCTCTATTCTCCAAGCTACAGAGCCCCAGCTCCCTCAACCTTTCCTCAGAAAGGAGATGTTCCACTCTCACATAAATTTGGGCAATCTTTGACATGATGGAATATGAAAATATCTGTCCAAATTCTAATCTTTATTCTCAAACGTAGATCTCTGTATTAAACACCAGATTGCATATCAGGCTTTATTAGGGGATTACCGTCCAGTCTTTACATATCAGCTGTAGGCTCATTAATATCACCAGAAGGTTTGCTGTGATTAGAATAAGTGAGTATATTTGACTTGGTTCTGCAAGAAAATATTACCTTCTTTTATAGCATGAGAGGAGGGAGAGAAAAGTCTTCCTATACCTCCACTCTTAACTTCTTTCCCCACAAAAAACTAGCAAAAAGTTTTAGGGGAGAGATTTGCTGCTTCTGAGTAACCCCTGATTTCACAGGGATTGTTCCAGTAGGTCCTAGGACACAAATACAAATACTTACAACTTAAAGCTAGTAAGACCTCTCCAGATTATGAACAGTGAGGACAAAACTAGTTCAATGAGATAAACCTTGCCTGGGAAGTGTAGCCTTCTTCCTGCAAAGAGGTGGCTGACTGCAAGGTTCTGAGCTAACAGAATGATTTTTTGTAAATAGTGTGGAGAGGGAGGGGAAGGGAAGGGAGGGGAGAGGAGGGTAAAGGAGTAATTTTCAGCTTTTAACACTCATGGTGTGAATTAGAGGGCAAGGAGAGTGGACATCATTTTGCACTACTGTAGCTTTGATTAACCATTTGAGGTGATGACACTGTAGCAATGTCACACTGGCATGCTATGGAGGAGGCATTTGAGTTATTTTTCTTTCATCATTTTTAATTGGTTTGATATGTTGTTACTCCTTTTTGTGACATGTTTTTTGATTCATTTACTTCAGAGAAATTACCACTATTTTTCATATCCAGGGTGATGAAGAGGCTAGCCTGGGCTTGCCAATCAGTCCTTTCATGGATCGCTCTGCTCCTCAGCTGGCACACCTCCAGGAATCTTTTATCACTCACATTGTGGGACCATTATGTAACTCTTATGACTCAGCTGGGCTGATGCCAGGGAAATGGATAGAAGATAATGATGAGTCAGGAGACACTGATGAACATGAAGAAGAAGAAACAGCAGAGATGGAAACCTGTGAAAATGCTGAATCCAGTAAGTTGTTCACACTTACATTTTTCAACTAAACAAGTTCCACATTGTGACCAAAATTAAGGAGCCGTATTGCAGAAGGAGAGAGACCACGAGCAAAACAGGTTCAACGTGGGCCTCTCCAGAGCTACAGTGATTCAGTGCTGTCCCTAGTGAAGCTAGCAGATAGGCAACTGCATTGGTCATGAAGACATTCCATGGTTTAAATTCCTGAATCAGGAATCTAAGGCCTATTTTATGGTCGTTAGAAATGTATACTTATGACCAGTAAAATTGTGGAGGCCTCTCCAGAGCTACAGTGATTCAGTGCTGTCCCTAGTGAAGCTAGCAGATAGGCAACTGCATTGGTCATGAAGACATTCCATGGTTTAAATTCCTGAATCAGGAATCTAAGGCATATTTTATGGTCGTTAGAAATGTATACCTATGACCAGTAAAATTGTGGATGTTCTATACATTCTCAATAAAATGAAACAAAAGGCTGAGATCTGAGATGCATAGATAGTAAGAATCATGTAAAAAGCAGTGAAGATCATCTTCTTCATAGAAATGCTTTTTAGGTAGGTGGAAATGTAGTAGTGGCAGAAAACACCTAGGGTCCTGATAATGCACTAAAGCAGTAGACGTAAATTTAAGAGTTATAAAACCTTAAGGTAGCTTGAAATTGATTTTGGTATTATACAGGAACATGTAATTCTCCCAGTGTTCTGATGCATGTATAAGAATTACCCAGACTCAGTCTTTAGTGATTCATACAAAGTTTTACACTGCTGCAAGTGCTTGCTGGCATCTGCAGAAAACAGCAAGATGTGGGGGTCACCCAGGAAACCCAGGAGAAAATGTCCTGCTGCAGCATTGGCAGGGTAGAGGCTTCTTATTAGTGCTAAACCTGAAGGTTTCCTACAGGGAACCAAGGGCTTTCTAATGAAGGATTGAGTTGGATTTCGTCTGTTGTTCAGTGAAAAGCTCTTTTGTTTCCAATTCAAAAACTTCAAGAGCTAAATGTTTTAGATCCTGACACAGGCATACTTTAGGCAACCTGCAATACTAATCTACGCAAATTTATTTTGTACAAAACATTCCTCTACGTCACCGTCTCCAAAAGGAAAAGAAAACAAACCAGCATCTGTCTTTGAAGGAGCTATTATTTCAGTTCCATGACTGCCACTGGTAATGACCGGGTGAAATTGTCAGGCTTTGTACTGTTAAGGAGTTAACAGTCCATGCTGAGCAGAGCATACTGGCATAGGAAAAACCGTGCTTCAAACAGCAAAACACTTGTAGTGCAACAGTGGCAGGAGCCATGAGAACTACCAGTGGGAAAAGCATTTTATAGGGTAACAACAGGGAACTGTTGCTTCAAAACCAAAGACAAGCAAGCTCTCTGGTAGCATTTTGCTATGTGACAATCACATCAGTGCTCAGATTCCACTGCCAAAGAGATTTTGTGTAAAGGCTTTAAGGTGATCTGCACCGTGATGCTGGAGTGCTAATCTCTGGCTTTAAAAACATAGGGATGGATTGTCTCCTCTGACTGCTAATGCTTGCTTATTCATTATATTTTCACATCTTTGACCAGAAATAAATGCAGATAAAACAACATCAGGATTTGGTTTTAATTTTTTTTTTTACAAGTCAGTCATCAGGGATTCGTTGTGGGTGAGGAGGGGACACAGAACTTTATATATAATGGAGTAGGTCAATCATGATCTGCAAGTACTTCACTCAAAAAAAAAAAAAAGAGCTCAACAGTGTGTTTTATACATAACTGTTCAAGCACTAGATGTCTCTGTGAGTTGCATAGCCAGGGACAACCTGAAGTCTATGACAGGATGAAGCCGGAGCTCAAAATGTGAAGGAGCACAGTTTGCTTTCATGGAGATCTGGAGAAGCAAAACTTTCTGAATTTGAAACCTGTTTAAGTTTTGTGGGGTTTAAAAATCTGTTGATGCAGTTCCTGTATGTCATATCACCCTGGCTGCTTCCTATACCTTTAGTTCCTTTTCCTTCTCTTACAGAAAATAGTACATTAATGTCACACGGTATTTTACAGAAAAGAAGTTCAAGAGGAGAAAAATCTACTGTCAGATCACTCAGCACCTGCTTCAGAACCATAAAATGTGGAAGAAAGTAATTGAAGATGAGGAGAGGTTAGCTGGGACAGAGAAGCAAGGCACGGAGCAATCCACGCTGTACCAATCTTCAGAACAAATCCAGGCCATCAGGGAAGAGGAGGAGGAGAAAGGGAAACCCAAGAGGGATAAAGAGGAGAACACAAGTGTAGAAGCAAACCAATGACAATCTTTACAACAGTATTTTAAGACAGATTGACTTGTGCACAAACTCTTTCTCAAACCAGCACAGCATTTAGACACAACACTGTAGAAGTGTGGGATAATGCACCTACAGCTGTTTTAATTTGTTTCTCTTTCCTTTTTATGGCAAGGTACATTGTTTAAACTCCTGTACTCAAGGAAGCTTTCACACTGCTTTCACACTGCAACACTGGCTTATATAGACTTTCCTTACAGAGCTTACAGAGATTTGGGGTGGGTGGAATTACATAAATATATATATATATATATATTTGTAGCCAGGGTTATTGGCTATGCACTTCAGCAAGATACATTTAATGATATATTATGGTCACTGTGATATTTACAGATGAAAGTTACCTAAGGAAATGCTCTTTCTAAAGGACATTTGCAGTTAACGGTAAGGTACCAGTTAAGCAGGTTTTTCTCTTACTGCTGAGGGATGAAAGTTCCAAAACTTTATATGAATGCTGATACATCGTGCCAACATACATGTGTGTGAGGGTGTGTGTGCGAGTGTGAGTGGATGTGATGTAATATAGCAGAGTTGGAGTTCTTATTACACTAGCTGTAGCACATCCCAATACACAACAGCAAACAGAAGGCCAGAGACTGTTTTAAGGAGATTTGCATTCCCTGTAGCCCTCCACAGTTGGCACTTGCAGTCTTTCAGCAGAGGCCATGGTGGCGTGGGCTGGCATGGCTTGGTGTCGTGCACTTGACCCATCTGGCCATTCAGGGTCTTCTTCCTTCTTCTCTTCTCTTCTGCACTTCCCGGACTGCTGGCAAAGGGATATGCCTAGAAATTTAGTTCCCTAAGTGACTGTGTGGCCTTCAGGTCTGTCCTCCTTGAGAGGACCTGTCCCTCCCTATACTTCTGAATGCATGAATGGCTGCATGGGGCAGTGTGGTGCATTGGGGCAGGAGAGGAGAAAGCAAATGTGTGTAAGTATGTGGAAACCAGAGGCAGGCTGCCATCTTCCTACCCTAACCTTATGCCTCCATGCATCACTGACCAATTATATCATTTAAGAACGAAGTTAAACTACATCTTTTGAGAGCAAAAGAAAGGGAGTGTGGGGGCCATGCCCTTCCTCAGAGTAAAAGGCAAATGATGCGTTACAAGCGGTGTGGGGGACAGGTGCCAGCAATGTATTGGTTTGGATACTTCTACATCTCAGCAACCACTCACATGAACTTCAGAGAACTTGGGTTTCAGTGTGAGATGCTGAATGGGATCAGTTTGTTGCTGGCATTCTGCTTAGAAGCAGCAGAATATAATTTTTTTTTTTTTTTTTTTTTTTAAGAGAAAGGAAAAGATCAGGCCTGTAAGACCAACTTTTTTTGTTTGTTTGTTCTGTTTGTTTTCTCTGTTGTTTATGCTGTGAGCCAGCTGTCTATTTAAAAGATTGGATATTCGCTTTCAATATTTTTATTTCACAATATTATATTTGTCAATTATTAGCCATCTAGGTGTAAATATGGTAAAAAACTTTATGGGTTCCTGTAGATAAAGATATCTTTAAGAAAAAAAATAATTTTTTTGTAAAACTAATTAAAAAAAAAAAAAAAAAAAAAAAACANAGACCATTTTTATACAGAGTAACCATTTCCATACCAAACAATTACAGTCTGGAATAACTTGTATAGCCCCTTCTGGGAAGCCAGTGGTCTACAGTATCAGGGTTTTGAATTATTAATGCTCTTCAGGACTGGCAGCACCAACCAGTGCCACACAACTGAAAGTTTTGCTCCCACAAAAAGAATTATATATAAAGTTAAATATCTCTCAAAAGTTATTTCACTGTGTATGCTTTTTACATTTCAATCCTGCAGCCACTCATCAAGAGGAGGATTGCTTGTGAAAGTAAGAATGCTTGTGAAAGGAAGAATTTGTAGGAGAAGTCCTTTCTGTATTAAATGTCTGACATTGCATCTATCGCTTGTTGCTATTGTTACACTTTCACCTTATTTCATGATCCTATTGATACGTCCCCAAACATGCTGGAAAACATTCTCTGTTTTTCATCAGTATGTGTGGGAAGTTTCTTGTCACTTCAGAGTTTCTTTTTGCTTTGCATTTCCTTTAGAGGGAGCTTTTGCTGAAAAACAGGATTTTGGTTACTTACAAGTTGCCTCTGCCTAACATCATCCCATTCCACTCTGAATAATACAGAAGATGTGTTTGCCTTTCACCAGAGTTACTTTAGAGCGTAACTCTGAATACTTTTCTCAACAGATACATTTAATGTTTCTCAAAGCAAAGATCCAAACAACACTATTTTCGTAAAGGGAAAGGACGTAGCAAAATTAATTCAAAAGAATAAAAGATATCTTTAGGATCTCATCAAGTCTCCTCTGAGACCAGCTTGCACTGTTTTCACATCTCTTCAGTCACTTTGGTTAATTACATCATTTGGGGTTTTCTTGTATAAGTGATATGCATACCTTACAGTATCAGGAGAATTTAACATGCCTTATTTTGTCCTTTAAAAATTAAACTTACAGGGATGCTTTAAAATGTCAAATCTGCAAGCACTTCCTTCTCCATTTTCAGTGCACAATCACTAGGACTGGATTTTTTTGTAACTGATTTTTATATTGCTTTTGCTAGTAGGAAAAAAAAAAAAAAGTTAGTGCAGAAAGTGTTAGTGGGTGCCCAGTTAGTAAGATTACGAAGAGTAAAGTCCTGCAAGTGGAGTTCCACATACTCTTCTAATCAGGCATACACAGGGTCAAACTAAAAAAAATCATTAAAATGTGCTGAAATTGTATTATTATATTTTTCCTAGACATCGTTTTTGGTTACCATTAGGTAAAATCAGAGTCAGCTTCTAATCTGATAAAATTTGACCAGTGCAGCTGTCACAAATTGTTATTACATTGCTACACAAGCCTGTTTGTGAGTACAATTTGACTAGCTCAGGTCTTTTACAGTCAAGGAGTTGCTGACAGGTTTAAAATCACAATGATCCTTAATGTTGTCCAAAGAGGAAGAAATACCAATGAAGAAGTTAAGGTAGCTGGGAGTGGTTGACTTGGTAAGAGATGTAAATAGCTCCAAATAGTAAGTAGCTCCAAATAGTTACTGATAGAATCCAATTTCTGCACAGGTTCACTCCTTACAAATCTAGTTTTCAGTCTTTGTAGAGGATTTCTAGCAGGCAACAATCAGGAAGTTTCCCAGTTTGACTTGAATATAACACATAATACCTGAGAGATTTTGTACTAAACATGAATACTACTTTTTCACTTTGGGGTTTTTTTTAGTAGATAGTGAAGCAGGGAATTTTTGAGGGGTCTGTTTGCATCACCAGCATCAAGATAAAATCCAAGACTGTGATCAAACAGATCTTTTGAATGACTGCATTTGGGACTTTTACCCTTAGTATACCACTGTTAGAAATCATTAAGATCTTGATGGTATAACTTTGGAAGGAATTTAACTTTGTAAAGCTTCAAATAGATCCTTCTAAAAGCATCTAAACTATTCTATACCCAATTCTCTATTTTGCTTTCTATACTGGAAATTAAGTTCCTTTGTTGTTTTTTTTTCTTTAGAATGTTGTCCTCCATGTCTCTCTGCTTTTTAGATATGTTTTATTTCCTAAAATCTTAGCCCCTTCTTTCTTCCTTCCTTTAGGAATGTCCCAGAAAGTAGAATGCAGCATGAAGAAGCAAGGATCTTGCCAAACTGAGCATTAGTCAGTGGCACAGTCAACGAAAGATGTACAGCCTGTGCCCCAGTCTGTGTATGTTTGCACCCAGTGCTGTGCCCATGCTACTGAACTGTGACCTGAGTAATTGAGCAGTAGCTGTCAGTTTCGGTACTCAGCAACCTGACCCCTACCAGCTTTTAGTGGGACTTGGAATTTTACAGAACTTTGTTGAGTTTCGAAATTAACCTTGGACACTTCTGAAAATTTGGCCAAAAGTATAATGCAACATAAACTTTGTGGTTGGTGCCAGGTGTTAATGAAGCACTTGTGCAAAGTCTCATTAATTATCTGGCACATCCCGCTTGGTCTGTGTGCTGTGTTCCTGTGCTGGTGATGGTGAGGATTTGATATTGATGAAGATAAGTGTAAGTTTGTGTCCACCCTCTCACTGACTTGCCATAGACACAGCCATATGTGTTAGTGTCAGCCTGGGCAGAACAACAGTGCCTCAGGCTGGGATGCAGAGAAGGCACAAGGCACCTGACTAGCAGATAATCCTGGAGATGTGCCAGCTGATACAGTGTGGGAGAGTGAGCACAGATTTGCTGTGGTTCATTCTAGAGCTGAGCCACTTGATAGACATACTGCTCAGAGATTCCGAGGGCAGCAGTCAGAGTCTGGCTTTACTTTCTCTGAAAGAAGAGGCTTTTGACTTGGAAAACTTGTAATTCATTAACAAAGTGTAATAATTGCTTTTACTTCTGCAAGTACTGTTATGGTTGAACTGTTCCAGCAGTATGTGTTTAAGCAAGAAAAGTTTCGATTTAAAGATGAGTAGGAAAGTTTCTTGAGCTGTGGTGGGTGGAAGATTAGATTGAGACACATGCCCAGAGAGGAGAACATGCATCTCCCAGGTGTGCTGAAAGCATCACAGCTGAGAAGCAGGCATGGAGGGTTACTTGTTTTTCCAAGTCTTGAGCCTGGACATTGATCTGAGAGTCCTCAGCTGTAAGCACACCACCGCTGTTAATTAGTTCTTGAGTTGGTGGGGTTGTAGACATGCAAGCAGAAAGACAAACTGGCAATTCATAGGAAAAGAAATTGGAGTCCAGTGTGAAACAGAATTTATGCAACACATTTTATTTTCTTTCAAAATCAAATGTACTTCCATTTCAGTGAAGTAACTGTGGAGTTTCTGGAGTGTAAATTACAAATTGATGTTGCAGCATTAGTCAAAACAGTGACAGCATTCAAGAGGAGCTAATAGTTCACATTGCCTAGGGTGACAGAATTTTTTTCTTTTGGTTTGTTTTTCGGTTGTGTGGTTTGGGTTTGTTTTTTGGGGAGTTTTTTTGGGGGGGTGAGTTTTGTTGGTTGGTTGGTTTTTTTGGTGCGTATGTATGTGGATTTTTCACATTTTTATGTGGATCAACCAATAACTGTGTCCAAGTCTCCTAAAGAAAATGCACGTTCAGTGTTTTGGAACAGATCAGGGAATAATTGGAATTAGATGACAGATGTCTGAAGCAGTCATTGGAAGAACTAGCCAAAAAAAAACCTGATTATCAGAGGCAAACTTTGAATTAGAGTGAGATAGCACACTACTTCTGAGAGCAAATTAATATGATAAATCTTTCCTTGAACTTCATCAATAAATCTTTCTTTGGATTTCATCACTTCCATTTAGCAAAACAGCATTCCTCTGGAGGTAAATTGAAGCAGGATTATAGCCGCTGCTGTGGTAGTTATTGAATCCCAGTGTTGGAGGGAGCAGTGCAAGAGTTATCTTCCATTTACATCCTAATTATGATTTATTTAGAGTCCATTAGTGGGATTTTCAAGGCAGGCAGGTGTTCTCTTGGTGAAAAATACATCACTCCTCCCCAGTAGAATGCAGAACTATGTGAGAATCCGCCTGAATTCTTAGGACAATGCAAGCTCCTCAGGAGCCTGTGGTCAGAAAAGTGTGTGTATGTTTCTGCACAGGCCATGTTCACAATGACAAAAGGGGGCAAAAGCTCAAGCTAGTTAACAATACTTCTTTGATAAAATTCAAACAACACTAAGCCTTTTGCAGTCTGAAAGCTTGTCAGCATCACTTGAGGTTTATAAAGTGCTTGCATGTGCAAAACTGTTCCTTCTGGAAGGCAACGAGTTCAGGGAAAACCAGCTGGCCTTGATCATACTCTCTTGAGCTGAAGGATATAGTAAACAAAGAGTTTTTGACTAAAGTAGTTTAATTCTCCCTCATTAAAGAAAACTGCTTGATGTTAGAGGAGGGGGAAAAAGAAAACATTGATTTTAGTCAGGCTTTTTAGATGGCTAGATCATTCCTCTTGTTTCTTACTTCCAAAACCACACTTGTGATATGTCCAAGGTGTGGAAATGGGGCACCATATGAGACTCACTCTGTTGTGGAGGACATATGGGATCTGTTTGCACCAAGGAGCATCACTGAAGTCTGCAACTGAGGATGGTGGTGTGTCCCCAGCAGTGAATTAGATAGGCAAATCCAAATATTTCTCTTTCCTGTCTGTGGGGGGAAGATGTAAGAGCAAGTGTAAAAGACTTTTCCATGGCTGCAGAACATGTGCATTTTTATGACTGAATTCTCTCATCTCTATTCAAAACCTGTAGAAATCACATGAAATAAGCAAAACACAGCACATGTGGTGCCCTCAATGAGGCAGATATGTGCTAGTTTGCTTTTGCTGTGGCTTGCAGAGGGAATTGTGCCTGCACTGCTGACCTGCATACAGCATGGAGTCCTGGACAGCATGGCACACAGGAAGGAACCAGTCAGAGGTAAAGAACAAACGCCAAATTTCAGAGGGCTGTAGTTAAAGTAGCTGGAGAAATAAGATGGAGTCATGTAATCCAACTCCATACCTGCCCTGCCACCATTTGCTCATAGCAACAGCTCTCTGGCAGCGGGCTTTGATGCTCTACTTCCCAATACCGTCTTCCTTTACCACAGCGAACATTTATGAACAATTAATGTCAATTAGCAATTGTTATTTTCTTCAAAATAATCATTTAGAGAATAGTTAATTTTGGGGGGCTCCTTGTGGTTTGTTTTTTCTCCTCTAGGCGTTTTTCATTTCCTAGACATTTTGCCTCTCTGCTTTCATCCAAACAAACAAACGGATTTGTAATCTGACCAGAGAGAAAGGAGTTAGGGGTTTGCTATGTACCTGCATAACACTTTAGACAGAAAGCCTCTTCTTGCCTGTTAAAGTTACATTTCCAAAATTCCTCACACGATGAAAATCTGTTATATGAACGCAAACTTTCCATTTTTAGGTGTTTATAAACCTTAACGCAATTACTGCAGCTGATACACTAAGAGATCAAAGACAGAGTTATTAACTGCTGTGTGATGTTGGTGGTATTTTTAATGTTCCTCCCATTCTGGCACAGGTTGGGTCATTACTTTCCTAATTTTTTTTTTCTTTTTTTTTTCCTCTTGAGTAATCTATAGAAGGTGTTTGCATGGTAGAAAGGAATTCCAGTTCCATTTTTAAAAAGCTGTGATTCTTGCTGTAGGTTGTGTATGTTTAACAGGTTGACATTTTCACTGATGGGTGGCAGGTTTGGGTTGAGTTTTTTTTCTTTTTAGTGTTTTTGAAAGAAGAGTATCTAGGACATACTCCAACAAAAACACATTTTGTAACTTTTGTGTTTGGTCATGGAAGTAATAACGTCCAAGATTTTTTTGTTTTCCAGTAGGGTTTGGCCACTTGAGTAACGATGTGCAAATACGTATAACACAGAGTTGTGACTTAAAAATAATAATTCCATTATTTGGTGAAAGTTAATCAAGAAGTTAATCCATTTGAGGTCAAAGCCCTCCCAAAGTGACCATTTTGGGTCTATTGATATAACCGAAGCATTTGACCACTAGGTTTGGTGCTCAAATCATGCACATTTTGTATTTTCAAATTTACAAAAGGCCAACTAAAGGGGCCTCAGAATATCCTCAGAAATTCCTCAGAATTCCTCAGAAAACACTGAGGAATTTGGTCAAATTTGGCCACCTTACATACTGTTCTGTGAGGTTTGCCTTTTGGTCTGTATGGCTGTGTTTGAAAAGAGGTTTATGTACCTTTATAATTCTTTTGAAGCAATATTTTAAGAAGTAACTGTCAGCCAATGTGGCAATGCAGAGAAGTGCCATCTTGTTTAGGGTTTGTACAAGCCAGTTTTTAACACAGTGTTCTTTTCGCTAAGTACTACATACGTTAAATATATTTATATGTTGTTGGTATTGTTGTAACCAAGCTTCTCCTTTCTAAACACTTCAGGAACAAGGCCTTGTATTTTTAGGTGATTTTTCATAAAGATAATAATTCTTTTCCTTTCACTAGTATCTTGCACTCCAATACATGTAGCAATACTTAATATATTCTCTTCACAAGTATTTGTTAAGTGATTTAGTTAATGGTCAATAAATGTTTTGTACAAAATAGATTCTGTACAGAAAAAAAATCTTTTAGATAAACATTATTTATTTTTACTGTTTTGTAAGTTAGACACTATAATGAAGCTCTTTTGCCAGAATTACTGGAAGTGCCTCTTGTTAAAATGTATTATACAGTAAATATGTATTCAGAATTATTAGAAATACTTGTCACAAAATGAACAATGTGGATGTTGCAATGTGAAGACAAATGTACAACATAAATAGAAGTCTGTGGTATCCTGTTTACTGTGTTTCTTTCTCCTTTACTGAATAAATTTGCTTTTGGTATCCAGTTTTCAGTTTAAGCACCAGACTGCAAATGACCTGCAGCCTCTTCAAGCTCTGATTGAAATCTAGTAAAACTGGTATATATTCAGTTACCATTTTACCTGTCAGCCCTGCTTATTACTTGATAATTGTTAATTAATTACTTGATAATTACTTGTTAATGACCCTTGCTCACCTTTATTGGTGTCCCTTTACCCACTGCTGAAAGAGCAGAACTCTGAAATCCCATGTTAGGTTCTCTGTGACTGAACCAATCTGTGAATGGCCTCTTCATAAATGTCCTTCTTTAATGATGAGCAATATTTCAGTGTTCATCAACTGTGTACTTTTCAATTCAATTAATATAGACCATACTAATTGAATGTGATCTCTATGACACGGCACTATTCAGTCATAGTAATACAGGGTGACTAATGCCTACCTTAACCTTGTTAATCAGAGATATAATCTGTTCAAGTGGGACATCAGAGGTCTTTTCCAAGTTTAATGATTCTATGATTCTATATTTTACCTGTTGGTTGGGGTTTTTTGTTTGGTCACTTGCTTGCTTTTTTTCCCATCTGTGAGTGCAACCCATTTTGTGACAATTATGTTGGTAGATATGCTGTCGTTCTTCAGTGAAAGAATCAATGATCTCAATCAACGGAGTACTGTAGGTATCTTTACCTATAACTTAAAAATTCCTTAATTTCAAAATATGGGAAAACATCAACTGCATATCTCACTGTTGATTTTCAAGTCACAGCAGTTTACCTGCTCTGAATGTGTCCCACAAGTTTGTTTGGCTTAAGCTTCGAATGGCAAAAATGTAAGGAAATTGGCACCAGGCAGTGATTAGAAAGATGTTAGCACAAAAATAAAATATGGTTATTCCTACTCTAAGGGAACTTCTTATAAACCTGCAGCTGGTCTGTCCCAAGCTCTTAATAACTCCACAGCATGGAATTATTTGACCCAGAGATTCACAGCTGCCCACAGAGAAGCAGAGAGTAGTGAATTAAAATACTTTTCCTTCATTTGGATGGAGCAGAGGCAGATGCAGGAGAAAGCCCATCT
>VWZE01014229.1:38335-55984 GCA_013396675.1 Eubucco bourcierii
GGGGTCTGGGAGAGCAGGGGCCACTTGGGGAAGGCAAATTCTGGTCTTCAGTGTTTCCAGAGGTGGCACTTCAGTCACATCCCTGGACAACCTGTTCCAGTGTCTCACCACCATCATTGTGGAGAACTTCCTCCTGATGTCCAACCTAAATCTGCCCTGCTTCAATTTCAATCCATTGCCCTCATGGTATCACTGCAAAGCCATCTGAACAGTTCCACCATATGCTTCTTGCAGGTTCCCTTCAGATATTGCAATGCAGCACTAAGGTCTCCCTGGAGCCTTCTCTTCTCCACACCGAACAGCCCCAATTCCCTCAGCCTGTCTTCACAGGAAAGGTGCTTCAGCCTTCTTACCTTTGTGGCCCTCCTCTGTACTGACTCCAGTAGGTCCTTATAGAATCATAGAATGATTTTGGTTGGAAGGGACCTCAATGATCATCTTGTTCCAACCCCCTGCCATAGGCAGGGACATCTCCCACTAGAACTTTCAGTCTTGCCTGATTACTTCCAAGCACATGAAACCCAGAAAGAAGGATGTAGAACTGCTTCAGAGAGTCCAGCAGAGAGCTACAAAGATGATTAAGGAAATGGAATATGTCTTACCAAGAGAGCCTGAGGGAGCTGGGGCTTTTTAGCTTGGAGAAGAGGAGACTGAGAAGTGACCTCATCAATCTTTATAAAGATGTAAAGGTGAGTGCCAGGAGGCTGGAGCCAGGTTCTGCTGGGTGATGCCCAATGACAGCACAGTGGGTGGAAGTTGAGGTGTAGGAAGTCTTATGTAAACATAAGGAGGATTTTTTTTTCCCTGTGAGGGTGACAGAACATTGGAACAGGCTGCTCAGGGGGGTTGTGGAGTCTCTCTCTGGAGATATTCAAAACCCACCTGAAGTGATTCTGTGTGATCTGGTATAGGTAATCCTACTCTGGCAGGAGGGAGGTGGACTGGATGAGCTTTTGAGGTCCCTTCCAGCCCCTGACATTGTGTGAAACACAATAATAAAGCGTCTGAAACATAGAAGTCCNGAGAAGTGACCTCATCAATCTTTATAAAGATGTAAAGGTGAGTGCCAGGAGGCTGGAGCCAGGTTCTGCTGGGTGATGCCCAATGACAGCACAGTGGGTGGAAGTTGAGGTGTAGGAAGTCTTATGTAAACATAAGGAGGATTTTTTTTTCCCTGTGAGGGTGACAGAACATTGGAACAGGCTGCTCAGGGGGGTTGTGGAGTCTCTCTCTCTGGAGATATTCAAAACTCACCTGAAGTGATTCTGTGTGATCTGGTATAGGTAATCCTACTCTGGCAGGAGGGAGGTGGATTGGATGAGCTTTTGAGGTCCCTTCCAGCCCCTGACATTGTGTGAAACACAATAATAAAGCGTCTGAAACATAGAAGCCCTACACATGAAAAGGGAAAGCAAGCTCCAGAAGTGGTGAGTAATGATGACACAGGAAACTAACAAAAGACAGGGTTTCTTTTGGGTGTATGGCTGCTCTCTGGATGATTAGTAGCAGAGATTTCAAAAGGTCATCTTTTTCTAAGAAGCCTTGTTATGCTCAGATCACAAGGCAGGGGATTTTCCCTGTCCAGCAACACCCCAGACAAGAAATCTGTCCACTCAGTTCAGGTTTTGAAGTGTGAGGGGCTGGCACAGCCCTCCAAAACCACTTTGACAGCCTTGAGGAGACAAAGAGAAGCAAGATGTGTCTGTGGGAGCAGTTACTTTGTTAGATACACAAGGACCAATGCCAAGGTTTCCAAAACTAGCTCAGGATCTTACCCAACATCATTGATTTTGCCATGGCAACTTCTTCCCTGGCAAATGGAAATTGCAGACCCATTGCAAAGATGTGCTTTAGAGGAAACCAGAATGAAAATGCAATCACTACAAATTATTTCAGCTAAGTCAAATAGCTTGAACATTTTTTTTTTTTAACAGGTATGGACATTTTTTTTTTTCTGTTCTAAAAATTCTCAATTAGAATCAATTTCTCCAAGGAAAAACCTCTTCTGCTCTTGTTTTAAAGTCATAGACTCATAGAATTAACAGGGTTGGAAGGGGCCTCAAAGATCATCTAACTCCAACCCCCCTGCCAGAGGCAGAGACATCTCACACTAGATTATGTTGCTCAGAGCCATGTCCAGCCTGGCCTTAAAACCTTCCAGGGATGAGCCTTCCACCACCTCCCTGGGCAACTTGTTCCAGTGTCTCTTCACCCTCATGGTGGAGAACTTCCTCCTAGCATCCAGTCTGCATCTGCTCACTTTTAGTCTTGTTCCTTTTCCCCCGGTCCTATCACTATCTGACATCCTAAAAAGTCCCTCCCCAGCTTCTCTGTAGCCTCCTTCAGACACTGGAAGGCCACAATAAGGTCTCCTTACAGCCTTCTCTCCAGACTGAACAGCCCCAACTCTCAGTCTGTCTCCATAGCAGAGTAGCTCCAACCCTCTGAGCATCCTCGTGGCCCTTCTCTGGACACGCTTCACATCCATTTCCTTCTTGTCCCAGGGGCTCCAGAACTGGATGCAGTACTCCAGGTGTGGTCTCACCAGAGCACAGCAGAGGGACAGAATCACCTCCCTTGAGTGCCCACACTCTGCTGCAGCCCAGGCTCTAGTTGCTCTCTGGGCTGCAAGTGCACACTGCTGGCTCATGTTGAGCTTCTCCTCCACCAGCACCACCAAGTCCCTCTCCTCAGGGTTGCTCTCCAGCCAGGTACTGCTCAGCTTGGATTTGTGCTTGGGATTGCCTCAACCCAGCTGAAGGACCTTATACTTGGTCTTGTTGAACCTCCTGAGGTTGGCTTGTGCCCACCTCTCCAGCCTGTCCAGATCCCTCTGGATGCCATCCCTGCCCTCCAGCATGTCAGCCACACCATGCAGCCTGGTGTCTTTGTCCAACTAGATACCTTGAGATGAAGAGCTTCAACCTTCTCAGCACTTCTTCACAGGTAAAACCATTTTCCATACTTGGCTGTAAATAGCTTTAACTCAGCTCTGCTACTCTTTACTGAATCAAAGCCAGTCACCCAGCCCTGTTTCTAATAAGTGGGATGCAATGCTGGCAAGTGACTCCTGTGACAAAGAACCAGTTAGGGCAGAGAGGCTGAAGAGAGGAAAACCAGATCTATTCATTTAATTTAATAAATAAAATGAACTGTTCATCTTCTGGTTATGCTCTGCAACACAGTGCAGAGGGCCTTCTCACACCCTCAGTGAGACTGCTCTGTCTCTAGCCATGCTTGCCTCAACCAGAGGAAGGAGCTTGTCTTAGTAACCTAGGCCAGGGGAGAAAGTGCTTTAAAAACCCCCTTAGCACTGGTGAGTCCAGGTTGAGGTCTGAAGCAGGAAGAGCTTCTGCATCTTACAGAACCCATCTCATCAAGCTGAGCAGAAGAGGACCTATGCTTTCACCCCATCGATGCTCACCAAATTGCTCAGGCAGCATGAGAAAGAAAGAGTTATGGGAAATGGATGGAGGCAGTTGTGTGGAAGAGGAAAGGGAGAACAAAGGCAGGAAGCCACAGCTGCTTGTCCTCTGCACTCTGTCCAGCGCTGCCTCGACCTTTGGTCATGGCTGCTGCCCATCTTTGCTCAGCCTCTCCCAGCCCTCACCACACAAACACCCCTTTTTGGTGTGATGAGGATGGCTGTGTCACTCTGCACCTGCTGTGCACTGCCCCAGATGGGCTCTGGAGACTGGTCCAGGTGGGACACCCCCTTCCACCCCCCTTCCCCCTCAGGAAACAGCCAGGGACCAGGGCTGCTGGTACTGCCCTCTCTGGGCAACCTGAGCAAGCCTTACCCCTCTGAAATTCTCACCCATGGGGAAAAAGGGAGGCTCAGAGGAGAAAGAGTTATCACATCTTTTCATCTATATTTGGCTTGTTTCCATGATTTTAACAATTCAAAACGAAACCAGCCCCCAACTTGCTAGCATCAAACAAAAAGCCACTCTTCTTCATCCTTTAATACGTACCCACAAAACTCTCAGCGCTTTTTAATGCTTCAGCAAACAACCAAATATTTTCAGGTTGCCATAAATCAAGATGAGTTTAGGCAAAATAGGTCTCGAGCAATGTTTTTGTGGAAAATTCTCTCAGTCCTCCAATGCAGGAAATGTCTGAGATTCCTGAAGCATTAGTAGGACAAGGTGATGATATTCAGCCTCTACCTCCAGATTTTGTTAGTAGGGTGCCAAAGGTTTCAAGACAGATGATGTTTGAGGTATTCTGCTTATTGGCATAAGTTTAGTAACTCTCTTGCTCCGAGAATTAAATTCTATTAATCTGTGAGGATTACTTTTTAATTGGGATAGAGTAAAGGGGATTTGGAAATAACAGCCCTGACTTAAATATTCCTATATTTTTCTCTTTTTTTACTTTTATTTTGGTTTGGTTTTTTTGGAGTGGTTTGGATTTGCGTTGGTTTGTTGTTTAAGCATTTACCTTGCAGGTTCCATATATGATTGGGGGATAAAGGACAAAACTGCATGAGGACAGCCCAAAAGCTTCTTGCCCGTTGAACCTTTCTGTGTCATCTATGAGGCAGATTCTTCAGGTCAGAGACTCATCCATGGGGATTTTCCAGTTCCTCACTCCTGAGAAGCCAGAGGCTATTGCACATCAACTCACACTGACACCCACAGAGAGCTGAGCTGTCTGATAAGAGCTTGCTTTTGTTTCCCTCAAGCTTCCACGAAGGTACTTGGTGCACAGAGCAGTTTTTGTATCACGCTGTGAAGAGGAGGGCTTGGGCCAAAAGCAGCTGGCAGCTGTGGCTCTTTAATGAGCCATGTGCTGACAGGCCTGGTTGTGAGCTCTCACAGATGTGCACCGGGCAGCCTAATGAGATGCAGGAAATCCAGGAGGCCAAAACTCCTCTTTTGGATTTTCTGGTTCTGCCGGCAGGATCAAAACTGCTTGGTTCTACCTGGCATCCCCAAGCGAGGGATGTGCTCAGGGTCCTGCATAAAAACATTGCTATTGGAGGTTAAAGGCACTGATGCACTGTGCTGGTTTGAGGTTAATTGGAATGTTTTAATAAAATTAGACTATAGGCTGTGAAAAGCAAACACTGGTGATGTCTGCTTCACTCATAGGCTTGCTGAGACCTATAAAAACAAAGACACAAATATAGATAAGGTAGAGAGAGTCTCTCTCTGGGAGCTGCTTTGTCTTCTGGCCTCTCTGCTGTGTAACCTAACTAATCACTCTGCTTCTAACCCCCTGGCTGATCCTCCAAACTCACTTTGCATGTAAGGCAGACCCTGGGGCAAGGCAGAATGGTATCAAGAAGGTGGAAGGGTGGTTGGCACTCTGGTTTCTGGGAGGGGTGTTGTGTTTCTGTTTGTGCTGGTTTGAGGCTAATTAGAATATTTTAATAGAGAAAATGACACTATAGGCTGTGAAAGGAAAATATCATGATGTCTACTTCACTCATACGCTTGCTGGAGAATTGTTTGGGAACACTAACCAAAACAATAGATAAGTCAGTCTCTCTCTGGGCTTGCTGGAACAGGAGCTGCTGGGGGATCTAGCAGCTTCTGNGCGAAGCTGTAAATAGAGCTTCATCACAACTTCCAGTCAACTGAGTTCTAGTCTGGGTCATTTTACAAAGTGGGGGGGGGGCAGGGAACTCCCATTCACACTGTGTCACCTTTAACTTGGCTATTTCTATAACTGTTCCTGTATATTGTGTATATCTCTGCTTGTATATTGTGCTAAACTGTGAATATAAAGTTTCATTCCTTAACTTCCAGTTGGCTGAGTCTAGTCTGGGTGATTTTTATTTTTATTTTTTCATCATGGGCGGGGGGGGTGTGTGCAGGTAGCTCCCAAACCAACATATGCACATTGGTTGCCATAAGGGGGAATAAAAGAGGGGCTGAGTCATTAGCACAGGCAGGACAGGATCCTGCAGTGGCACATTAATTATAGCAACATTTTCTGACTCGTTTGCTACATAACCAGAGATGTAGGAGCACGAACATGAAAAAAGGGAGTCAGGATGAATGGCCTGGCTGGTGTAGGAAAGTAAACCCCTGGTGAGAGAAGAAAACCTCCCATAAATTCTCCTCCCTGGAGAGCAGGAGGGTTTTCAGCTGATGGTTTTGGCATGGAAGAGAAGAGGAGAGGAGCCTTTTCTGGTGCTTTAGCAAAGGACTGCTCTGGTATTTCTGTTGGAGCATGAGCCAGATGCAGGGGCTGCCAAGAAAAGGTGCCAAGTCCTGCTTTCAGTTGCATGTGCCCACAGCAGAACTGCACATGAGCAGATATGATCTCAGTGCCAGCCGAGACGTGGAAGCAGCTGTGGGCTGCTCTGTGCAGCTCTGGGGCTCCTCAGTTTCACCTCTGCTATCTCTGTGAAGTCTGATTAGCGACTGCACTGCAGATGGTGCTGCAAATTGCCAGTCCTGCATCTTCAGACAGAGCCATGGTAGTGGTCTGCTTTTACCATTCTATGACAGATAAAAGTTATTTTTAGCTAGCTGATGCAGCACTAGCCAGAAGGTGCCCTAGTTTAGTTGCTCTGTCATATGGACAGGCCTTTGTAAGAAAAACCACAGAGGAGCCCGTGGAATGGAACAGAACACATGTGCAGACCTTTCCCAGCACAGCTAAGTCAGACCTGGTGAGCTGCATCCGATATGCAACACTGACATCTGTTGGCACACGCAGACTTTGTACAGATCCCTACTGCGGCTTCTAGTGGCGTTAGCAATGCCTTGACTGCACCTCCCCTGCTGCTGCTGCCCCAGACGGGCAGGGCTGCTGGGTAAAGAGCTGCTTGGGTAAGGGCAGTAGGATGCAGACAACTTTAGTGTCAGCTGCGAGCAGACCCTTCTCTTTACACAGTGTAAACTGCAGAGAGTTCATCCTTCTGCAGTCCCCGCTCACACTGAGCTCCACAGAATGCTTTATGTTAGAAAGTGCCCTCGAAGGTTACCTTGTCCAACCCCTCTGCGGTAAGCAGGGACAACCACAACTAAACCAGGTTGTTCAGGGCCCCCACTGAGTTTGACCTTGAATGTCCTCAAGGATGAGGCCTCCACCAGCAACCTGTGCAACCTGTTCCAGTGTTTGACTGCACTCGCTGTAAAGAGCTTCCTCCTGACAGCCATCCCAAATCTATATCCTCTTTTGGGTGGGTTTGTTTAGGAAGATGTTTCCACTTGTGTGAGTCTTCCTTTGTAGCAAGAACATTGTCTTGTGTTATGTTGGGCTGAGGGTAGAGGGGGAAGAGACTTCACTGCAAGAATTTAATTTTCTGGGATTAAATCTCCTAGGAAGCCAGTTATCCTTAGGGCATGGGCATTTAGAAGCAAGATAACCAGTGAAACCAATTCTCTTTTTGTTTGTAAAGTCCTTGAGACTGTTTAACACATCCAGCCCCAGGGAACTGATCTGGCAGCCTGAGGAAGAGGAGGCTCAGAGCAGACCTCTATGCTCTCTACAACTACCTGAAAGGAGGTTGTAGCCAGATGGGGTTGAACTCTTCTGCCAGGCACCCAGCAACAGAAGGAGGGGACACAGTCTCAAGCTGTGCCAGGGGAGGTCTAGACTGAATGTTAGGAGGAAGTTGTTGCCAGTGAGAGTGATTGGCATTGGAATGGGCTGCCCAGGGAGGTGATGCAGTCACCATGCCTGGAGGTGTTGAAGCAAAGCCTGGATGGGGCACTTAGTGCCGTGGTCTGGTTGATTGGCTAGGGCTGAGTGTTAGGTTGGGCTGGATGAGCTTGGAGGTCTCTTCCAACCTGGCTGCTTCTATGGTACATGCACCAGGCGATACTGGGTTCTAAGGTGTTCCCTCTTTTCACAAGTAATCATCCTGCTGTGTACCATTCTCACTGATTTTAATCTCCCAGCTTTTTCCAGTACGTTCTGCAACTGATGTGCTTTGATAGGACTGAAGGACCACATCTCCCTCTAGCAGTGCTCGCTTTGTGTTTTGCTGAGATCAAAGCAAACAGCAGAAGAAACATCCTAAATAAAAAGCCTATCTGAATCATGTCACATCTTTTCCTAATCCAAGTACAGCACATCTCATAACACTGGAGAGAAAAGGCTTCTCATTTAACAATACATCATCATATTGTCTCAGAAAAAACCTCTTCCTGCTCCAAGCTCCACATTGCCCTTAGGCACATTTTTGCAGTCATCTAAAGCCTTCTGTTATAACAGGAAGCTGAATTTTATGGTGTGTGGCCACAAGTTTTATATCTCCTTTTGCTAGCAAGGGAATATTTATTTCTATCAGAATTTTCTTTTAAAGTCACTAAGATACAGAAAAATAGAAAGAAGTGAGGGAGGGCGAAGCTTCCAGAGGAGGGTAACAAAGCTGGGGAAGGGTCTAGAGAGTAAATCTTATGAGGAGCAACTGAGGGAGCTGGGGATGGTTAGTTTGAGGAAGAGGAGGCTGAGGGGAGACCTCATTGCTGTATACAACTACCTGAAGGGACATTGTGGAGAGTTTGGTGGAGGTCTCTTCTCGCAGATAACTGGTGACAGAACAAGGGGGAATGGCCTCAAGCTGAGACTGGGGAAGTTTAGATTGGACATTAGGAAAAAGTTTTTCACAGAGAGAGTGGCCAGGGACTGGAATGAGTAGAAGATAGCAGAATCTTAGTAGAAGATAAAGTTTCAGCTGCAAGAGAAATTTGTGAGAAACTTCTTTGCTCCAGAGGGCTGCATCCTTTGCTGCTTTGAATGGATCAGAGGCTGCAGAGCCATTGCCACTTCTATTTGCTCCTTGGACATCTACATCTCTGTAAATACAGACAGCAGTGTTTTGCACAAAGCCAGCTCTTATCACTGCTAGATAAAGTAAGAGGAGACAGCAACCAGCTTAGCTGGAAAAACCTAGAGAAAGTGATACAGAAGATACTCTTAGAGAAGCATTTGTAACATCTTTAAGTTGTGCCAAACCTGCTGAGTGTAACCACAGAGGAAAGTGAAAGGAGAAACACTTGTCAAATAGAAACATTTTTTCAGCATTTCTAAATCCTCGTAAATCTGTGTGCTCTGCATCCCCTGTGTGCTGTGCCACTCATGATGATGCATTTGTATATGTGTCATTTATAGATCAACAGTCCTAGAAGGCCTCTAATACTGTGTAAAAGCACTGCTGAAAAAGCAATTTCTGCTTTACATGAAGTAGTGGTATGAATCACCAGGCTTAAACAGGAGCTTATCATGCTATAATGCACATCCTTTATTAAAAGGAGTTATAGATTTAATATTCCAGTGCCTTGTAAGTGGATTTTTGCTGATGGAGGTGACCCTGTTGCCTTGTGTTACACCAGTTAGGCTATGTTTAAGCTGAATTTCATAGAATCATAGAATGGTAAGGTTGGAAGGGACCTCAAGGATCATCCAGTTCCAACCCCCTAGGACAGGTCACTCAAGGCATCCTCCAACCTGGCCTTGAACACCTCCAGGGAGGGAGCAGCCACAACCTCCCTGTGCCAGTGTCTCACCACCCTCACTGCAAACAACTTCCTCCTAACATCCACTTTCAATCTCCCCTCTGCCACTTCAAACCCATTGCCCCTTGTCCTGGCATTGCAAGACCTTGTCAATAGTCCCTCCCCAGCCTTCCTGTAGCCCCCTTCAGATCCTGGAAGGCTACTCTAAGGTCTCCTGGAAGCCTTCTCTTCTCCAGGCTGCAGAGCCCCAACTCTCTCAGCCTGTCCTCACAGCAGAGCTGCTGCAGCCCTCTCAGCATCTTGGTGGCCTCCTCTGGACCCACTCCAACACTTCCATGTCCTTCCTGTGCTGGGGGCTCCAGAACTGCACACAGGACTGCAGGTGGGGTCTGAGGAGAGCAGAGCAAAGGGGCACAATCCCCTCCCTTGCCCTGCTGCCCACACTGCTCTTGCTGCAGCCCAGCACACAGTTGCAGTCTGGGCTGCACTCACACTGCAGCCTCATGTTGAGCTTTTCATCACCCCAGACCCCCAGGGCCTTTTCCTCAGGGCTGCTCTCAGCCATTCCCCACCCAGCCTGGAGTTGTGCTTGGGATTGTGCCTACCCAGGTGCAGGACCTTACACTTGGCCTTGTTGATTGTCACAAGGTTGGCCTGGGCACAGCTCTGCAGCCTGTCCAGGTCCCTCTGGATGGATCCCTGCCCTCTAGCAAGTCGACTGTGCCACACAGCTTGGTGCCATCTGCACACTTGCTGAGGGTGCACTGATTCCTCTGTCCATATCACTGATAACAATGTCAAACATCACTGGTGCCAGCACTGACCCCTGAGGGACACCACTTGTCACTGGTCTCCAGGTGGACATTGGATTTGCAGATCATCACTAGGGTAATACAGAAGATTTGCAGCAGAAACTTCAAACCAGTCCTTGGTTATGTGTTGGAAGGTTCTCTTTCTTTAACCTGGTGATTTAAAATTCCATTTTTTTGCTTCTGTGGGAAGAATTCATTAAACCAGTGATTATCAAATTGAATGCAAATTACACTTTCCCTCAACTCCTCTTAAACTTACAATTGAGTCAATAAAATAGATTTGGGCTTGCTTGATCTATTCACACAAGTCCAGAAGATGATGGTGTCATTTCTAAACAGTTTGTTCACATCCATGAATGCTAATTATATCTATTTTCTGCCAAAGAAAGCATGTGACGTGCCTCCAGTGCACCAGAATGTCTCAAACCAGCTGCCTCAGGGCAGAACTGCAAATGCCATTTCCTCTAAGCAACAGAGATTAACTGAGCTGAGCCGAGCCTACCACCTCCCTGACCGCAGTCATTTCCATTTCTGGGCTGCCTGCTCCCTTTGTGACTGTGCCTTTCTTGTATCCATGACATCACTGACCTCCTAGAAAGATGTTGCCTTAGTAGTTTAGGTCATACCCACATTATGGAGTCACAGCAGAGGTGATTGCACACAGTGGTCCTTCTGCTTTCATTTTCTATCTATGTGTCTCAAGAAATACATGACACCAGTCTTATTTTTTTATCCAGCATACAGACCTGCTTGGTTTGTGATTATTCTCATTTTGACCTTGTGAACCTGACATCTAACATACATCTAAACTTGATGATTGTGATGGTTTGGGAGTTACCTGCCCCCACTCGCAATGAAATCACTCAGACTAGACTCAGCAAGGCTGGAAGTTAAGGAATGAAGCTACAGTTGCTGTTTAGCACACAATGAAATCACCCAAACTAGACTCAGCAAGGCTGGAAGTTAAGGAATGAAGCTACAGTTACTGTTTAGCACACAATGAAATCACCCAAACTAGACTCAGCAAGGCTGGAAGTTAAGGAATGAAGCTACAGTTACAGCTTAGCACAATTTACAAGCAGATATATATGCACAATATACAGTTATATACGAGTTAAGAGTAATACAGAAACACGAAATCCCTCCAAAACCATCAGATTGCCAGGAGGATCCCAAACCAAACCTTCTCCCTTTTTCCCTCCCTTCAGCAATAAGCAGCTCAATCCCCATGTATCTCACATGGTAAATCTGGAGAGATCTGAGGTGAGAAAAACACAACGACGAGTTTAGGGGAAATAAAGGGCTAGGTCAGATTAGAGTTAAGGCAGAAAACAGCCATAGACCCCCAGAGGGAAAGGAACTGACTGAGCAGTATGTGAGCAGTGCCTGAGTTATATTTTGACTCGCTGTGTTTCTCAGCAGAAGAATGAGTGATACAGGTTACTGTTGTTGGTTTTCTTTCTTCTCACAGCTAAGGATGTAATTTCTCTCAGTAAAATATTCTAATTAGCCTTAACCAGCACAATCATGAATATATTCTTCGCTTCTTGTAGGTTCTTTGCTCACTCATAGTATCTTTTTCTGAGATGAGTATTTGTCCTCAGGCCATTCAATTTCTGCTCCTCCTCAATGAAGGATCTTTCAGTTTCTGAGGTCTACAGCTCAGCTGCCTTTATTGGACATTCAGTCAGGTTGGATAAAATCCCTACTAAACATTTTCAGTTAGCTGTAATGAGTGGTGAACACAGTGGAGGAATGTACTGTGATGGTTGGCAAAGGATTCCATTTCTTTCAATATAAAAGATGTATCCTATCTGTGTTGTCAATCATCCTAAAATTGCTTCAAGCAAAAAAAAAAAAATTTTTTTTTGAGACTAAAATCTTTGTTGTTAAGGTTCTGCAGCATTTAGATGTTGAAGTTCACGATTTGGTTATGTTTACACACATTTTGTAAAGAATCTATAACCAGTTTTCACTTGCTGCCCTGGGGGTCTGACTTGATGAAAAGCTCAACATGAGCCTGCAGTGAATGCAGCCCAGACAGCAACTGAGTGCTGGGCTGCAGCAAGAGCAGTGTGGGTAGAAGGGCAAGATTCTACCCCTTTGCTCTGCTCTCCTCAGACCCCATCTGGAGTCCTGTGTGCAGTTCTGGAGCCCCTTGGCAGCTGTCAGCAGCAAAGGTCAGGGACAAAGGCACCATCACCGTCAGTGCCCCCTTGTCAGGCACATGCAGTCAGCAGCTTGGCTAGGGGAACTCTGATTGTGCTGGTTTGAGGCTAATTGGAATATTTTTTATAAAAATTATATCACAGGATGTGAAAAGCAAACAATGGTGATGTCTGTTCCACTCACAGGCTTGCTGAGATACATAAGAACAAGGACACAAACAGGAAAGACCCAGAGAGTCTCGTTCTCCCACTGCTGGCTTGGTCTGGACCTCTCTGCTAACCTAACTAACCAATTTCCTTCTAACTCCCCTTGCCCATCCTCCAAACTCACCTGGCACGTAAGGCAAACCCTGGGTAAGGTAGACAGGTGGAAAGAAGGTGGAAGGATGGTTGGGAGCCCCTCCTGGGCTCTCTGATTTCTGGGAGGGGAGTTGTGTTTCTGTATTCCCTTTAACTTGTCTATGTCTGTAACTATTCCTGTCTATTGTGTCTATCTCTGCTTGTACATTGTGCTGAGCTGTAAATAGAGCTTCAGTCCTTAACTTCCAGCCGACTCAGTCTAGTCTGGGGGATTTTACAAAGTTGGGGGGTGGGAGGGGAACTCCCAAAGCATCACACTGATTTAAGCTGAGATTTCCTGCAGTGGTTAACACAAGAGGCTACATCTTCCACAGCAGCTGGCAGGCAGATAGTCTTTCTCTATGTTTTTATTACTGGTCCCTGAGACTTTAATGCCATCATGTCTTGCACCAATGCTTTCACTCTACCTTTTGCTAGGATGTTTGCTTCTAAAACAAATAAAGCACAGCAGCATTATTCCTGCCTTTACACACACTCTGAACAAGTCCATTTTTCCAAGCTGAAGTTTACTTTGATAAACCAAAACCAGTACTCCTGTGGCTATCACAACATAGTCAAGAAAAAACAACCCAAGCTAAAAATAGGCTCTTGCAAACTAATCTCCCATGGTAAAGAACAGGAAATCCATTACAGTTGAACTAATATTTCTCTTGATGTGGTCTGTAGCTGCTGTTTGCTGTGCAGCTTCTGCATACCCTCAGGCAATTCCGGATGCTTTTGGGAAACCCTCTGGAGCTGCCTGTTGCCCTGCCTATATATGGAGAGATTTCTCATGCTTGTAGCTTTTTGGTAATCACAGTATCACCAAGATTGGAAGAGACTTCAAAACTCATCAAGTCCAACCCATTACCACAGAGCTCAAGACCAGACCATGGCACCAAGTGCCACGTCCAAACCTGCCTTGAACACCTCCAGGGACGGTGACTCCACCACCTCCCTGGGCAGCCCATTCCAGCAGTCAATGACTCTCTCAGGGAAGAACTTTCTCCTCACCTCCAGCCTAAACTTCCCCTGGCACAGCTTGAGACTGTGTAATGTTTGTCTTTATAAGAGTGATGTAGAAAGTGTGTAGTGTACCAGATGACTCATGTGTAGTATTTCCCTTTTCTGAGTAGAGAATAAAGGAAGTGCATCCCCAAACGGGGAACTTACATCCAGGCTTGTAAAGTTTTCTGGCGTGGGGGGGGTTTAAAAAGATAAACTGGAGGCAAAATCACACAAAAGGGCATGTAGAGGCCAGTAGGGTGTAGGTTAGTGTATTGGGCATGAGGTTTGAAACAGCTTTTGGAGATGGATACAAAGTCCTTGATGCATTCTCTATGGAGAGTCATACTCTTCCTAGATGTTGACATTACACCATTGCTCTTGCAGTGGGAGCTACAAACTTATCTCCAATCTCTTTCCTGTGGACACTATATACAAATTGTGCCCTCTCCAGTCTTTCCCAAGGGCAGAGAAGGGCAATAAGGCTGGTGAAGGGCCTGGAGCATATGACCTGCAAGGAACATCCAAGGAAGCTGGGGTGGTTCACTCTTCAAGTTTAGGCTGGAGATGAGGAGAAAGTTCTTGACTGAGAGAGTCATTGACTGCTGGAATGGGCTGCCCAGGGAGGTGGTGGAGTCACCGTCCCTGGAGGTGTTCAAGGCAGGTTTGGACGTGGCACTTGGTGCCATGGTCTGGTCTTGAGGGCTGTGGTATCGGGTTGGACTTGATGAGCTTTGAGGTCTCTGCCAACCTTGGTGATACTGTGATACTGTGGTTCGAACTAGGCAAGAGGAGGCTGAGGGGAGACCTCATTCCTTTCTGCAACCACCTGAAGGGAGGTTGGACTGAGGAGGAGGCAGCCTCTTGTCCTTGATGACAAGTGACAGGACTAGAGGAACTTCCTGTGTCCCAGGAATTTCAGGCTGGATATTAGGAATTACTTCTTCACAGAGAAGTTTCTCAAACATTGAAATGATCTGCCCAGGGCAGTGCTGGAGTCACCATCCCCAGAGGTGTTCAAGTAGCCTGAGGACCTGGCACTTAGGAACATGATTTAGTGTTGATCCTTCAGTGCTGGATCAAGGGTTGGACTGCACAACCTTTGAGGTCTCTTCCAATCAAATATATTCTGTGATTCTGTGAAATGCATTCAATCTTTTTGTTTGTTTGGTTGGTTGGTTGGTTTTGTCTGTTTCTGTGATAAATTCCCCCATCCCCTGGTATTCTACAGTTGTTCCTTTCACTCCAAGCACAGCTGTGATTAGGGACCACAAGCAATGAGGATTATAATTAATTTTTTTTTTTTTTTAATAAAAAAGCTCTTAGGATACTCCATACAAAATTGAGGGGTTTAATGATTTTTTATAACTATGACACCAATAGAAAATGTGTTCTTATAGAAACATAGAAGGTAAGGTTGGAAGGGACCTCAAAGATCATCTGGTTCCAACCCCCTGCCATAGGCAGGGACACCTCCCACTAGTACAGGTTACTCAAGGACTCCTCCAACCTGGCCTTGAACACCTCCAGGGAGGGAGCAGCCACAACCTCCCTGGGCAACCTGTGCCAGTGTCTCACCACCCTCACTGCAAACAACTTCCTCCTAACATCCACTTTCAATCTCCCCTCTGCCAGTTCAAACCCATTGCCCCTTGTCCTGTTATTACAAGACCTTGTCAATAATCCCTCCCCAGCCTTCCTGGAGCCCCCTTCAGATCCTGGAAGGCTACTCTAAGGTCTCCTGGAAGCCTTCTCTTCTCCAGGCTGCAGAACCCCAACTCTCTCAGTCTGTCCTCATTACAGAGCTGCTGCAGCCCTCTGAGCATCTTCTTTACCAGTTGAAAGGTTGTCCTGTAAAAGAGGAAGTTCTTCACAGAGTGATTGGCATTGGAATGGGCTGCCCAGGGAGGTGGTGGAGTTGCCGTCCCTGGAGGTGTTGAAGCAAAGCCTGGATGGGGCACTTAGTGCCATGGTCTGGTTGATTGACTAGGGCTGGATGCTAGGTTGGGCTGGGTGAGCTTGGAGGTCTCTTCCCACCTGGCTGTTTCTATGATTCTGTGACATATTTTGCAAGATAAACAGCCTAGAAACATGATAATAGGGAAAAAATATTAAAGGGATGCCTCTGGTAAGTAGATTTGTCTTGTCTGGATTTAATTTTTTTCTTCAGTAACTCAGTTGTTTGAAAAGCATTTCCTTAGATTTTCAGAGTGAATCTTCAGAGTTGATACTGGAGGGACATAATGGTACTGATCTCCTTTACTACTGCTGTAGCCACATTTATGTCACTGCACTCCCTCATTCCCCAGTTTAAATGAGGTCAGGGGAGGGCCCTAGAGACATTGTTTGCAATGCACCTTTAACTGTCTTTGCCTCAGTCAGCTACCAAACAGAGAAGGGCAAGAAAGTGAAGCAATCTTAGCCAAATCAAAACACATTTTCCTGTTTGGTGTTAGTAGAATTGAAATGACTTGAAATGTGTGTGAGAGATGACTGTAGAGTTCACTTTATAGATCCATTAAAGCCAAAAATATGAGTTGTCAGATATTTATTTAACTGAAGAACATCAACAACACCTGACTTCATGCAACATTTATTTTCTAGTTTCAAGTGGCAAAACACACAACATGATGGGGACACCTCAGCATCAACAGAGGAGAGTGTTCTCAGGGTATTTGCCACAAAATACTGACTCACCTAAACATCACATGGTGGCTAAAGTCTAGCCAAAGCTCAAGTTGCCTTTCCTCTGAATGAAATTCTGCTGTGTAGAGCTGAGCTGTCGTTTGAGCTAAAACTTATGCAACTGGAGTTCTGCACAAGCTAACAGAATTGAAGCCATTAAGGCATGTGTACCATCTCCAGATCAATCTGTAAAGGAGTAAAACACACTCAAGCCTAAACTCCAGTGCCAGGCACTCTTCCATGAAAAAATGCAAGGTAACTGTGCAATCTGTGACCACTTGGCAGATGGAAATATCTGTGTGTATGCACATAATCACTTCCTAGCCATTACCTGCAGGCATGTGTACACAGCCCCCATGAAGAGGACAAACCATTACCCAACCTGGCAGCAGATTGTCCTAGGTATTAGTCAGATTCAGAGGCAAAAGGCCACAAAATGCAATCTTGCATATTGCCGCCAGCGTGATGGGATTGGTAGATCACCTTAGAGGAAAGGAACATTGCAACTATTTAGTGTAAGAGCTTTGTGAGAACCCATAGGCACGGCCTACCAGGCAACCATCCTTTAGATGGATGGATTAGAATGGATGTAAGACATGGTAGAGAAAATGTAACTCAATAGGAAGTTATAACAGCAAAAAAGCATGTGTTAACCTAGTGGATTTCCTGTTAGGAAAGCTGTGTGGCACAGTCGACTTGCTAGAGGGCAGGGATCCATCCAGAGGGACCTGGACAGGCTGCAGGGCTGTGCCCAGGCCAACCTCATGATAGTCAACAAGGCCAAGTGCAAGGTCCTGCACCTGGGTAGGCACAATCCCAAGCGCAACTTCAGGCTGGGTGGGGAATGGCTGAGAGCAGCTCTGAGGAAAAGGCCCTGGGGGTCTGGGGTGATGAAAAGCTCAACCTGAGGTTGCAGTGTGAGTGCAGCCCAGAGAGCAACTGTGTGCTGGGATGCAGCAAGAGCAGTGTGGTCAGCAGGGCAAGGGAGGGGATTGTGCCCCTTTGCTCTGCTCTCCTGGAGTCCTATGTGCAGTTCTGGAGCCCCCAGCACAGGAAGGACATGGAAGTGTTGGAGTGGGCCCACAGGAGGACACAAAGATGCTCAGAGGGTTACAGCAGCTCTTCTGTGGGGACAGGATATGAGATTTGGGGGTCTTCAAGCCTGGAGAAGAGAAGGCTTGAAGGGGACCTTAGAGTAGCCTTCCAGGATCTGAAGAG
>VWZE01014235.1:0-23329 GCA_013396675.1 Eubucco bourcierii
CATTCTATGATTCTATGATTCTATGATTCTATGTTCTGAAGTCAAACAGGAGATTCCTACCAGGATTCTGGACTGTATACACATCTGGTTGTATAGATAAATTATATATCATATTGACTATCTTAATGAAGACATAGAGTGTGTCATCAGCAAGTTCACAGATGACACCAAATTAGGTGGGTGTGTTGATTTGCATGAGTGTAGGAAGGCTTCTACAGAGGGACTTGGATAGATTCGATCAATGGGCCAATGATAACAGAATGAGCTTCAACAAGGCAAAATGCCAGGTCCTGCACTTGGGTCACAATAACCCCAAGCAACGCTACAGGCCTGGAGAAGTGTGGTGGAAAAAACATTAGCAGAAAGGGACCCGGGATTTGTAATTGACAAACAACTGAATATGAGCAAACTGTGTGCCCAGGTGGCAAAGAAAGCCAATGGCATCCAGGAAGATGAAGTTTCTGTTTGTGTGGTAGTCTGGTCTGAGGTAGCCAAGTAGTGTCAGAAGAGTCTTCAATATGGTCAGGCTTAGAGGCTTGAAAGAAAAGGAGTGAGTACAGCTACTGGGCTGGTGAATATGTGAAAATGTTTTCCAAAACAGTAAGAGTTCCTGAAATATCTTTGAGATTGTCAAGTTTGTAAATGAACTTACATTTTTCATAAATATACCTAGAGTACACTTGATGAATATCACAGCCACCTAAGGTGACTAGGATATTTATCAAGTGTTTTCTAACTGTAAGCTTACAATTACAATCTTAAGAGAGGACTGGTGAGGTTGGGTGTTCCTGGAAGTATTATAATGCCAGCAGCAGCTGTGCCTGAACAGGAAGTTGGGTAGCTCATGAAATGGATACAAAGCGATGGTGTTTCAGACTTAGTTTAGCCCAGCTGTGTTTTCTAAAAACAGATGGTTTGCTACCTGGGGACACTGGATGCTTTAGAAATACAGTAGAGGATCATTGTTCAAGAATAGCTTTGCAGACTCTGCAGAGTCCTGTCTCCACTTTCTATCTTGGAAGAATTCAATGGTCTTGGGAAAGGCTAAGGGATTGCTGAAGTAAGGCTGGTCTGCCTTGTAATTGACATGATGATAGTTCCTGTTTATTAGGATTAAAGATCAGTTGCTCTGTGTCCTGTTCTCTGGACTAGAGTGTTTGAGCAATATAGACGGTTCTGGGGACACAGAGTCTAATGTGGGGTTGGAGGAAGGTGCTCTGCAGCACCGAGATGCCCCTTGATTCCTTAAGCCTGTGTTAGTAGCTGGATTTACCTTTGTTTAGGCAAATTGCCAATGTGTTTACCTGGAATGAACACTTGTTTAACTTCCCCAGTGGTGAGGATCATGGAGCCTCCTTAACTAGGTGTTTGAGAGATGAGCTGCCCGCCTTCCTGGGGAATCTCTGCTGGGTGTTGGAGCTGCACTGCCTCTGCCACATCTTCCCAACCAGTGTTGGAGGTGAAAGGGACTCCTGATGCCAAATGGTGGGTAGGAGGCTAGTTTCAGTTTGTCCTGGAACATGGGCTAAGAGCTTTGGCTTGCTGCCTGGCCAAACACTTTTCAACAGCTACAGCCACAGGCATCTCTCATGGTCACACTGCACAAAATAATGCCATGAAAAGCCTAGGAAAATCGGAGAGACAGCTGCTCTGACAGTTCCAGCTTTGTGTGTCACTGCTGGTATCCAAACAGCCTGCTATTAAGCTGTGCCCTGCCCTGAGACTGCCCCCTTTCGACATTTCTAGCACCTTTTAGGAGTCTAGTTAGTAGACTGCTGTTTTGCATCGATTAGTATTGGTTCCATATGTTGGCTCAGCCAAAAGCACAAATGGATTTTAGTCTCATTTGCTGGCACATGCAGAGCTGTTTGTGCTGGCAGTGTCAGCTGCAGGAGCATGGATGAAAGTCTATCTGGCATGCACATACTGGGACAAAGCTTCCTGCTTCAAAAATAAAATGCTGGGACACACCTGAATCAGCAGAGTGCACTTAGATTGATTCAGTGTTTTTCCCCCACATTCCCTCTCTTTTTTGGGGCTTGGGCCCCTGCCTCATGGCCTTGACTGTGAAGCTGCAGTGCCTGGCTGCTGAATTTTGTTCCTGTTGCTGTGGGAGAAGGCTGAGCTATGCCATTCCCCAGGTATTCACCTGCCTGTAACCAGGATCTGTGTTTGAGAGTCTTTGCACTCAGCTGGCAGCCTGTGTAGGGTGCCTGCCCTGTTAGCAGGCCAAGAGTCAGAATGCCCCTGAATTGGAGAGAAGGAGCCACTACAGGCCTTTGGGAACTAGGACTGCCTTGTAAATCAGGGCTCAGCTACTGCCCTAGAGTCCTAGGTGCTTTGCAATCCAAGCAGTAGCTAAAGCCCCCTGTAAGTACAGGTGTGTAGCCTCGTTGGCCACTGCTTTGCATGCTCAGCTCCATTTGCCCAGCACTGACCAGAACTTTTAAGAATATATGATATTTGCACATAATTGTAGATTATCTGCAAATATTATATAAATATTTATGTATATGTATATATGCAAATATAAATGTAGAACATGTTAAAGATTATAAGATGTACTTTCAATAGCTGGGCTTTTATGAATTACTTTTTTATTTTTTCTTTGCAGAAAATGCTTTTCAGTGTTTCGGATCATTTATAAATTATGATTTCTAGTAGTTTTTTTTTAAAATGGGGAATAATTACAGATTGTTCCTGTATAACAAATGTAAGGTAATACAAGGAGATAAAAACACAGAGATGAAGAAGGGTAGGGAGACTCTACAGAGGGAGTTGGATAGATTTGGTCAATGGGCCAATGATAACGGGATGAGCTTCAACAAGGCAAAATGCCAGGTCCTGCACTTGGGTCACAACAGCCCCAAGCACCACTACAGGCTTGGGGAAGTGTGGCTGAAAAGCTATCGGCAGAAAGGGACCTGGGAGTTGTAACTGACAAGCAACTGAATATGAGCAAACTGTGTGCCTGGGTGACAAAGAAAGGAAATGGCATCCTGGCTTGTATTAGAAATGCTGTGTCCAGCAGAAATAGGGGCATGATTGTCCCCTTGTACTCAGCTCTGGTGAGGCCACACCTCGAGTATTGTATTCAGTTTTGGGCACCTCATTACAAGAGTGCTTGAGGGAGTGCAGAGGAAGGCAACAAAGCTGGTGAAGGGCCTGGAGAATAAATTTTATGAAGAGCGACTGAAGGAGCTGGGGCTGTTTAGTTTGAAAAAGAAGAGGCTGAGGGGAGACCACATCACTCTCTACAACTAAATGATGCTGCGGAGAGGTTGGTGCTGGTCTCTTCTCATAGGTAGTTAGTGATAGAACAATTGGGAACATCTTCAAGTGGCAACCAGGGAGGTTTAAACTGGACATAAGGAAAATTTTTTTAATGGAAAGAGTGGTCAGGCATTGAATGGACTGTCCAGGGAGATGGTTGAGTCACCAACCCTGGATGTGTTTAAAGGTCATTTGGGTGTGGTGCTTGGGGTTATGGTTTAGGGGTGAACCTTACAGAGTAGGGTTATCAGTTGGATTTGATAATCCCAAGGGTCTTTTCCAACCTGAATATTTCTGTGAAGAAAGGGCTCTATCAAATCATCCCAGCGTTTTACTTCACTTATTATACCTGTGTATCCCAAAAGCTGACAAGTTGCAGTTGCTGGTCTTTCCAGCGCTGATTTTAACAAATTCCAGCATAGAGATGCTTAAGAAAATTTGGCCAGTCTGCTTTGTTCAGTAATCTGAAAATTGAACATCTAAGCTGGCAGCTGTGTGTTTATAACACTCTGCTGTCATGTCTGCAAACCTGTTGTTCATGAAGAGGTTCAGTTGTTTCTGAGCTGAAGACAAGGCTCCTTACAACACAGAAAAATGTCTGCATTCTACCAACAATTCTAAGAATCAATACCAGAATACAACAAATATGGGCCAGCACTGAATTCGATGAGACTGACTCAATGCCTCTCATTAATTTTTTTGTGGGCTTGTGATAGAGAATCATAGAATCATAGAATGGTAAGGTTGGAAGAGACATCAAGGATCATCTAGTTCCAACCCCCTGCCATAGGCAGGGACACCTCACACTAGTACAGGTCACTCAAGGCCTCATCCAACCTGGCCTTGAACACCTCCAAGGAGGGAGTAGCCACAACCTCCCTGGGCAACCTGTTCCAGTGCCTCACCACCCTCACTGGAAAGAACTTCCTCCTAACATCCAGTCTAAATCTCCCTTCTGCCAGTTTAAACCCATTGCCCCTTGTCCTGTCATTGCAGGACCTTGTAAATAGTCCCTCCTCAGCCTTCCTGTAGGCCCCCTTCAGATACTGGAAGGGTACTATAAGGTCTCCTTGAAGCCTTCTCTTCTCCAGGCTGAAGAGCCCCAACTCTCTCAGCCTGTCCTCATAGGAGAGCTGCTCCAGCCCTCTGATCATCTTCATGGTCCTCCTCTGGACCCACTCTAACACTTCCATGTCCTTCCTGTGCTGAGGGCTCCAGAACTGCACACAGTACTCCAGGTGGGGTCTGACGAGAGCAGAGTAAAGGGGCAGTATCACCTCCCTTGCCCTGCTGCCCACACTGCTCTTGATGCAGCCCAGGACTCGGTTGCTGTCTGGGCTGCATGCACACACTGCAGGCTCATGTTGAGCTTTTCATCAACCCAGACCCCCAGGTCCTTTTCCTCAGGGCTACTCTCCAGCCATTCACCACCCAGCCTGGATTTGTACTTGGGATTGTGCCTACCCAAGTGCAGGACCTTACACTTGGCCTTGTGGCCCTTTTATTTATCGCAAACTGCAGAAAAGATAATACTTTGAGCACCTCTTCCCACTGAAGTATGTGCATTATGTTGCATAGTGGGATTCAGTTGCTGGAACACCATGTTTGATACTACTGTGATAGCTTTAAGGCATAGTGCTTACTGTCCTGCCCTCACACTGACAGACTGTGTGCCACTCCCAAATCCTGTCAGGCCTGTGCCAAAGTTAAATGATAATAAAGAAGGATATGTTTTACTTGTTAAAAACACCCATGACAAAATAAGGACCGTCACAGCTTTCTATCTGCGTCTTGCTTAAGTTCAGTTTATCTTTCTGTGGAAATACCTTTCTGTAACCCGAAGGCATATTTGCAACGATTTCCAATTATCATAGAATGTAGTGTCTTGGAAAAGTATGCAACATGGCAGTTTATTGGATTTATATAGCTCTCTTGATTTTGCTGAAGCTTATTTTAGATTAAAGCCCATGAATAATAATTACTTTTAACCAGCATGTCAAAGTGTTACATTCCAAAAACTTTTCACCTTATTGCCTCCGAAAATTAAAATTACCATTGAGAAGTAAAATATTCCATCTGATAAAACTAGGTGGAAGTATGGGAGGTTTAATGTACAAAGGGTACAATGTCTTGCTGATTCTTTGACATGCTGACAGTTGTCAACCTTTACAGTCAATGAAAGTGCAAAGCTTTAGAGGCAGGCAGAAAATGACCTGCACTTTTCAGTGCTGAGTTCTAGGTTACATGTGTCTGTTGCCTGTGTCCCTGTGAGTTGTTCGTAGGGATATAGCCCAACAGTAGTTCCTATCATGCCAAGACAATATAGAGACCTCAAATTCCAAATAAATTTTGAATTCTTAGATATGAAATAAACATCTCAAAATGACCTATATATATTTTAGTATCTCTATAGTCTGATGCTGCTGTCAGCTGGATAGACTTACCTCAACTCAGTACATCAATGAAGGTTTAAAACTGGTGTCTATAATGAAGTGCAACAAACAGTAATGAGGGAGAAGCTTGAAATTAGACAAATATTTACTTCATATTTTAGCTATGAGTTTTGAAGTAGTCTAACTTCTTTGTAGCCTTTTCTAGTCCTGTGCTTTGATCCTCATTGAAGTGAGTTTGAAAATGGAGGTGTGAAAGTACAATTTATAAAGCATTGTGAATCAGGTATAAACGTCGGGGATTAGCAGGCTTAATATGCTGAGCTGTAGCTCTTCCTCTTCTTCCCCAGACTTATCTGCTCCCCTTATCTGTGTCCCTTAATGGAAAAGGATCATAAACTGATGTGCAGTTACAAGACAGACGATTTTTCTTTTTTTGCTTTTAGTCAATCTTTTTTTGCCTTAGAGGCAAGGAGACAGCTGCTTTTGTTTTCTGCAAGAAAATAAAACTTTTGCATGAACCCAAAAGATGAAAAGTGTCATCCAAATTTCAGTATGAGTAATGTACTGGATAAAACAGCTGTCAGGGTGGTGTGAAAAAAAATTTTTAAAAATTATTTTAATTTACTTTCCTGACATTTGTGATGAAATAAANAAAAAAAAATTACTTGTCCTCTTTCACACAGTTTTCTCTTGGTTGTGATATGGACAAACTCCAACAGAAACTATGGCTATGTTCCAGAACTTTGATTGTGTATAGAAAACCAAAACACACAAAAAAAAAAACAATTAAAAGAAAAAAAAAAGAAAAAAAAAAAAACAAAAAACCAATCAACCAACCAACCAACCAAAAATAAAACAAACCAAACAAAAAACAAAAAGGGAATTTTTTGGTAAGCAGGTCTGCCTCTCCTTTTCTTCATTCTCTCTGTCTTCTTCTGGGAGATTGAGCACTGACATTTCTGCAAATATAAAACTCAGACTGTAAGTAGGCAGTGTTTAACATTCCTCCTGCTCAAAGATACTGGTGTGATAATACGTATGTGCCCTGTCTGGTGTGCACTTTGTCATTCGTATCACAGAATCAGGTCAAATGAGTATGATGAGGAATCTTTCATTTGGAGACTCACTGTTAAGGCAGCAGAACTGAAATATTGTCCCTGCCAAGCTGTTTTATGTGTTACAAGAACACCCAAAGTGTTACAAGAAAAAAAACAAATAACAACCAAGCAAACAAAAAACCCCCCAACAATCCAGAGTACTTCAGAAGAATTTATTGAATCTCCCCAAACCATCAAATAAAAACAGTCAGGAAGATGGACCAACTAGCCCTGTCTGCTCCTTCATGTGGTTTCAGTCCTACCTGATTTCATCAAGTTTCTTCTCCCCTCCCATGCAGGAAAAAACCTCAGTGTGCTACTCCCACCAGGCTCAATGACATTCTTATGGAAAATGAAAGCCAACACCCAAAAAAAAAAATGGAACTAAAAAGCATCAGCCATAACATGAAGCCTCTCATGTTATAATCTGAACAAACTTCACAATACTTTGCTTCAGCAAGTACTTTCATTTTGAAGCTGATGTGAGGCAGGATGGTTTTGAAAAACAGCAAGAAATTTGAATTCAACCCATGGCATTATTGTATTTATTCTTGCTAATTGACAGTTTCCCAACTTACTCTTTACTTCCTGATTTTGCCTGTTAAGTTACAGTAAGTATTTTTATAGTTAAAACAATCCATAGTTTTGAAACAATACCAAAATCAATCAATCAATCAATCAATCAATCAATCATTTAATTAAATAAATGTCTTTCCTCAGATGAAATGTTTTGGGTTGTTTGGGGTTTTTTTGTTTTGTTTTTCTCTGTTTTGCAGAATAAAGCTTAGGACATCTTTTCTTTCTAATTAAATTCCATGGCTAGGCTTTTATTCTAATAGGGGAATACATATCTAAACATCTGTCATTTATCAGCTCGGTTGTACTAGAACCATTATCAAGAGTGGCAGGACTGAAATCCTCTCTCAGACTGATTACAGCAACTGAGTTTTCTCTTGATTTTTGTGCGATAATTCATTCATCTGATCTAAAGAGTTCAACCCCCAAAACTCCTTGTATAAATTGTGTGGTACATGTAGGTTTCATGAATTTAAAGTAAATGCACAAATAAAAGTCTTGTTACATCTTCAGAGTTGGTTAAGTCTATGTTACGTATTGCTTCTGTTTTCTGATAATGGAATGAACTATAAAGATATTTTGTGCCATTCTGGGGTGTATTGGGAGGGCTGTAGTTAGTAGGTTGAGAGAGGTTCTCCTCCCCCTCTACTCTCCCCTGGTGAGGCCACATCTGAAATATTGTGTCCAGTTCTGGGTCCTTCAGTTCAAGGACAGGGAACTGCTTGAAAGAGTTCAGTGCAGAGCCACAAGGATGATTAAGGGAGTAGAACACCTTCCTTATAAGGAGAGACTGAGGAAGCTGGGGGGACACCTCCTCCTAAGGGGTGACCTCGTTAATGTTTATAAATATGTAAAGGGTGAGTGCCAGGAGGATGCAGCCAGGCTCTTCTCAGTGATGCCCAATGACAAGACAAAGGGCAATGGGTGAAAGTTGAGGCATAGGAAGTTTCATGTAAACATCAGGAATTTTTTTATTTTTTTTTTTTACTGTGAAGGAGACAGAACACTGGAACAGGCTGCCCAGGTGGGTTGTGGAGTCTCCTTCTCTGGAGATGCTCAAGACCCTGCTATATGCATTCCTGTGGGATCTGGTACAGATGGTCCTGCTCTGGCAGGGGGTTGGACTAGATGATCTTTCTAAGTCCCTTCCAGACCTTAACATTCTGTGATTCTTTTTCCCTGAAGAACACATGAAAAATATTTGTGATTTAGCAATAAATACAGAAACTCTTTGCATGTTCTTTTCTTTGATATAATCCCATGGTGAAATATATTTTAAAAAAATTATTATGTAGTGTTGTCCCTGAAGTGGGATCATTTGTCCAGTATGTGTAACACCAATATACAGAGAGCCAATATGTGATTTTATCACATATTTTCACATATGAGCACACAAGGTGATGATCCACTCAAGTGAGCACCAAATCTGTCATCATTTATACATCTAGGGGTAGTAAACCCTTTCTATTTGATACATTTACATTCATATTCTATTCCATTATTGATCAGTCCATTCCTTGCTTTGGTTTAAATCATAGAATCATAGAATCATAGAATGGTAAGGTTGGAAGGGACCTCAAGGATCATCTAGTTCCAACCCCCTGCCATAGGCAGGGACACCTCCCACTAGTACAGGTTACTCAAGGCCTCATCCAATCTGGCCTTGAACACATCCAGGGAGGGAGCATCCACAACCTCCCTGGGCAACCTGTTCCAGTGCCTCACCACCCTCACTGTAAAGAACTTCCTCCTAACATCTAGTCTAAATCTCCCCTCTGCCAGGGGACATTTACAAATGTCAGTTGTAAGCCTTCACTGTTGGAGCTTGGTCTTGTCTTTATTTGCTCTTGGTTTTCTATTGCTGAATTTGAAAAAAAAAAACAAAAAACCCTTTCATCAAAATTGGCAGATTCTCACACTAAACCCTGTCAATTTGGCAAATAAATTTTTCTCTAAAGCAATATAAATTTTCCTAACAAGTTCTAAGCAGGAGAAAGGTTTTATCTAGAATTCTGAGAAAGTTTTTCAGCATTTGAGTAACCAGCCTCCTTTGCATGCATCTCCCCTGCCTCCAAGGCTCCATCCAGAGGTTGGACAAACTCAGCACGATTTGAGGTAAATCAGGAGGTGAATTACAAATTCCCACCAGATGGGCAAGTGACCCAAATTCTTCCACATACCTCTAGGATCTGAGGAATATCACCACCTTTGGCTTCTCTGCAGTCAATGGACTGGGTAAGGATTTTACATGTTTCCAAAGGATGCTTTCCTCATGAGGGAGGCCTGCAAATTGTTCTGGAGTGGGATTTTGTATGCATTGCAGTTTCAGTCCTCTTAACTCCTTCGTGAAGTGTACAGCAGATGTTTTTCCAACAAGGAACTTTTACGCTTTCTTAGCCTGAATTTAGCTTCCTGCAGATCTCCACTGTGTTTAGAGATTGTAACTCAACATTGTATTCTCTCAATAAAATCGTCACAGTTTGTGAGATCATTAAGATTTTGTCACTTTAGCACTTCATTAGCTTTGTAATTCACAGTAGGAGATGTGTTCTGTAGGGACTTAAAGTATGATTCATTAATTGAGGTCAAACTCTCCTTATATGCATGGAGACTGCACCATCACTAGCTAGCTAACTGCCTAAAGAGGGATACATTGCTCATTTCTTTGTCATAAAACATCAATTATAGGAGTTAAAAAAGAAGTTCATTATGGCATACTTCCCAGTGGAGAAAAGAAAGATTCCTAATCCTTATGTGCTCATGTGGAATTCAAAATCCACATTGTGCAAAGCCCTATGTAATGCATCTGGAAAATCAGACCCTTCAGAGAGATGACCTAAAGTTATATGCTGAATAAGGAGCTTGTCTAAAGCTAGTAGCCACTGGGGTAATCATGCAAACTGATATGACTGAAAACCCTTGAAGTGTTTTCATCCTTTTAGGATATGCATGGGGAGATAGGTGCCCAGTGGTTATATGAAAACTGTACATGGTAATCAGCAGGTTTCTTAAAGTATCCACTTGGAAATAAGGTAATCATCTTATTGGCTAGCCAACTCTCAGCACAGGGACTGCAGTAGTTCAGATACTCTAGCCCTGAGAGGCTTAAATATCTTTGTTAAAAGTACCCTAACCTCTAGTCACTGAAGTGGGAGATAAAGCAGTGGGGTATCTTCATACTGTCTAGTTGAAGCTATCACATAGTCCATCAAAAATTCCTAAATAAATGACGTTAGTTGGAGAATTAATAAAATGGATTCTGTCTCTGTTGCCAAGTGATTAGCTTAGTCTTTGGCAGGCCTGTTTTCTGACCTCTACGTTGAGAGGAAAAATCTGTAAGAAGCCTGATTTATCTCAAAATTAAAAGGAAAAAAAAATTAAATATGAATGAAAGAGAAAAAAACCAACCAAACAAAAACCCCATCATAACACACTGACTCATATAATCTGCTGGTTTGTTTATACTTATTTTCCCACATGCTGGGAGATACTTAAAGAGTTCAGTCTTGCTGTTATGGAGCTATTTATTTTCTAAAGGTAGAATGGTAATGTTTCAGAAATAACAACATACAGATAATGACTCAACCTTTTCCTTGGAATTTCATGTCTTTTCAGATACTATTGCCAGTAATGTTGTATAATTTCATGGCACTCTTGATGGGGAGCAGTATTTTGGATATAATGAAATGTATTATTCATTAGTATTTTATTGCTGATAGCCTGTGTGGTGCTGAGAACCAAGTTCCCACTGTGAATCATTTTCCTTTATTGCTCTGATTATCACTAGATAATCCAGTGTGATTTGTGGATTAAATTTGGTTCTATTGTTGTAGGTATTAGAGTGATAAATATTGGCAAAAGACATGGAGATTGCACTAATTTAAATTTTAATTAGTTGAACTGGAATTACCAGTTTCATTTGGTCGGTTTCCTTTTTCATAGCTCTAGTGAGTACAATTGCAAATGAAAGCTAGCAATTAGAAGTAATATAGAAGAATCATAGTGATCGATAAATATTCACCTTAAATTTTATCTGTAACAGACTCCATGCCTTAGTGAAGCATGTTTTAGACTAACAGTGTAAACCTTACACTTCCCAGCATCAGATTCCATTAATTCCTTAAGTCATTTACACCAATAACTTCTTACCAGGGTAGATACAGGCATGGTCTGATTTCTGCATACACTGTGGTGTGTTTTTGGCGGTCTTCTGCATCCCCAAGACCCCATCTAACAGATTTGAGGTACAAAGGACAAAGGGACAGGGTGAGAAAGACGTTGGACTGATTTACAAAAGCATTGAACAGAGTCATTCCCACCCATTTTACAGGTGCTTCAGGGAAAAAAGAAGAAATCTTCAGATACAAAGGTTTTTGTGATTGTAAACCGTAGTCATCCAGACAGAATTGCCTGAATCCAAACTAACAAATCGTATTAATTAAAAAAAAAAAAAAAAAAAAAAAAAAAAAGAAAGAAAGAAAGAAAGAAGCTTATTTTGCTTCATTTATTTTCCTCAAATTCCATTGAAAAGTTAAGCCAAACCATCAGTGATTTGGTAATACTTCCAGTTATCAGTGTGAATTTAAACCCTCTCATTCTACACACACCTTGTTTTCCAGATGGAGTTAGAGGTGGATTCTGGAACAGATCTTTCCAAGCCTGTATCACACCGAAGGCTTATGATTTTCCCTGTTTCTGACCATATCCTTTTTCTTTTTCAGTGCTTCCATTTGGTAAGGCTTAACAGCTTAACAGAACTTCTCACTGTGTTTCTAATGCATGTGAAATCATCACTTGTTTCTCACACAGCTTTTGCTGAAGACAGACACACTAGGTTGTTTTTCACTAATGTTTTTTCACTGTTTTTCCTTCTGTTAGAAAACTTTCCAAGTAGCATGAGAGAGTAGCAAAAGAGATAGGTTTATAGACCTAAATAAAAATGTTTTCATTAACATAGCTACTGGTGCAGCTTTGAGCTCAGATATAGTTGCAGCTGCCAGACACAAAGGGGCTAAGATAAAGATTCACACACTAAGAAGCTGAAAAGAGACATCAAGAAGAGGCTGTGAGATTGTTGGAAGATCAGAAAGTAACAGTAGAGACCAAGAACTAAAAGGACTTTATCAATTTAAATTATTCCATGTTTATATACACAATTTCCTATAAATTTAATGAATGTTTATCACTCTAAACATACATAAAGCATGCAGGGACCATTCTTGGTTATGTGAATTAGGGGTTACTCTTCACATCCAGTGTGTCATTAATAAAGCAGAACCTTGGCCTAATTGCTATTAGCTATCAGGTTTTGATCTCCCTGTGCCAGCACTTAGAATTTAGTTAGTTCTTTCTGGACACAACAATTCTCTTCTGTATTTTTAATGCTGGTGCACTGACATTTTGCCATATCATTGTGAGTGATTTGGGTCCTACAGGAAGAAATGGTTGCTTTCTTCTGTGCCCTTCATTGCACCTGGCAGGGAAAGGATGGAGAAGGTGAAGGGTATTTAATTCACAACTGAGTTTACTCCATCTCAAATCTACCTGCACTATTGTCTTTAACCCTGTAATTGCTGACCACTTTTTGACCCTTTTGACACTGCTGCATTTGTTATAAAAAGGAAGATTTCACATTTTGGAAGCAGAACTGTTTTATTGATCCAGCATGTTTCTCTGATTCAGCAGGATTGCATTCACACTGAGTAATGGGAGGATATGAGAGATGACTGCTGTTCTGAGTGTACGGTTGTACAGTACAGGAGGATGCAACATATGCTTATTAAAACATGTAGAGGTACAACCTAAAAAACAGGTATGGGTTCCTCACTGGTTGTGTGTTGATCTAGCATAGGAGATGATCTGATGTACAGATTTTTTTGTATGAATACTCACTAGTTTCTTAAGGATAGTATCTTAAATTTGAGAACTTTGAGCAAGTATTTGTCTCTATAAGTGACTGTGTGCTGATGCAATTAATTAATAGTTGTCCGGGTGAGAATTCTTCTGGACATTCATTGCCAGTCTTGGGAGGCAGCTTGAGAAGCTTGTTGAGAAGATGTGTGTCTGAGAATTTGTATGTTCTCTCCTTGCAAAGGTGAGAACAGACATTGGGCTGCTAGAAAGTGTGGTCAATTTCTGCCCACAGGCCAAATTCAGTCTGCACAAATAGTTTTAACTGACTCCTTTCTGCTCTGCCCTCTTCTCAGTGGGCTATGGCAGCATGACTCAATGCATGGGGTGTTCCTCTGATCACACTGTGCATGCACTGTTCAGAGTTGAATACTCACTTCATTACATAACAGCATGTCATGAATTGACATCAGTACTGATAGACTTTGGGACACACATGCATATGTGATGCCAGGTTGAAAATCTGCAGCTATATGCTCCATGAATGCTCCTGTGAGAGGGTATGAGGCATAATCTGATGTCACTGCTGGGAGATTCTCCTTCTGGGGGAACTGTAGGTAGCCATATGTGCTATATTCCTTTTTCCCCTTAGATATTTTTCTGTGTTCCTTTGTGGCAGTTAACGAGGCAGATGTAAAACAGCATCGTCGTAGAGATAGCTTTTGAATGACCTTAGAGACGCTTTTGGACCAACTGTTGGGATATATGGGAGAAAGATGTCTGTGGAGTTAGAGAAATTAAATTGAACCACAAGCAAAGAAAAATATTTTCCTCAAAGTGATATTTAAATATATTTATTTCCTCTCAAAATATTTTTTTTTTTTACTATCTTGAAATGAAGCAGGTCAGGAAATTGGGTTGATGTGAGGATGAGCATCTGCCTGTGATGCCCCTTGTGCTCATTTTATGAAGATCTACATGAGGCTCCTGCTTGGGAATGCTACAGGGGATTTCCTTATTCGAGTGACAGGCTGGGAAGGGCTAGCCTGGCTGGCCTCTACATGGGCCATTTTCCTTCCACTCACACAGCCTCTGCTGATCTTTGAATGCCTCCTAGCTCTTCTGCTCATCAAGTGCACCCAGCTTTTTGGGTTCATTCCTCCTATGAAGTCTGCATTTCCTTAAAAGGTAAAATTGTAGTTTTGTTTGTTTTTCAGGTAAAATGCTTCAAGCAACTGAGAATTATTTCACTCAAAAATACAACTGTGCAGTTAGATACTAAGAGTTAACATATGTCTTTGCATGATAGCTCTGTCTCCCCTGCTTTTCTGCAATGTGTTCTCAGATAAGAGTTTTCATTCTGTAACAGTCCTCTGTTGCAGCCTGCTCTCCAGTGGCTGCTTCATGTTCTAAACTGCAGCACATGCAAAACTGTTCATTTTAAGCCTCTAAATGAAAAAAATTACTTTTTTCTTTATTTTTGTTATTCTTTGCTGGACTGGGATCTTTACTCACAGTGCTCTCCATGTAGAATCTGAGAGACTTTGGATTCTACTTTGTTAAGGTAATCTGTGAAATCCTGTCCTCTTCCAGGGTCAAAATAGATCTTGTTTAGATAGATCATTTATCCAGTTGCATGATTTGATTCTGAAGTCAGCTACTCCCCTCCTTGCAATTCAGAACAGTCAGTGAAGCAAAGCCCTGCATGTCTGGTGTTCTTAGGGGACTGTGTGATGGCTTCCCAAGTGCATAGAGAGGACCTGACTCTCAGCCTACCAGTCCTAAACTGCATGAAATAGTCATGCCTGAGAGCAGGAGCCTTTGCTGTTTGCATAAAAGCAAACCTTTTAGATATTTTTGTTTCTGGGAAACCCATTTGCTTGCTTAGAATACAAATGTAAAAGCAGGTATCTGGATTAAAGCATGAAAAGTGGCTATAGGCAAGTATTAATTTCATATTTCAGAAGTGCAACTCAATGTAGTTTTAGGAATCACAGAAGGAAATTCTACTCTGAACTACCTTCTTTTTTTTTTTTTTTCTTTTTTTCTCCCAACATTTGTAGCTTGATTTTGTTAACATATTGAGAGAACAGGGAAACAAAACACAACCAATGAAAGTTGGCTCTGCAAAGCTCTGATTGTTTGGGAATTCCATTTACATGCTAAATGAATGGGTAGAGAGGTGGCCCTTAAAATAACGAATGTCCCTCGACATGGTCATAACTTAAGGGTGAAGCACTGTGGCAGGGTTTGGTCATGCATTGCCAGAAGATGAAAATCCGAATTTCTTTATACCACTCTAAAAATAACTGAGAATCAGCAAGTCAAAATCTAGTATCTCTGAAATTGCAGGATCAAACAGTATTTTGAAATGTAATTGACAGTGCATGTTATAGAATCATAGAATCATAGAATGGTAAGGTTGGAAGGGACCTCAAGGATCATCTAGTTCCAACCCCCTGCCATAGGCAGGGACACCTCCCACTAGTACAAGGCACTCAAGGCCTCATGCAATCTGGCCTTGAACACCTCCAGGGAGGGAGCAGCCACAACCTCCCTGGGCAACCTGTTCCAGTGCCTCACTACCCTCACTGGAAAGAACTTCCTCCTAACATCCAGTCTAAATCTCCCCTCTGCCAGTTTAAACCCATTGCCCCTTGTCCTGTCATTGCAGGACCTTGTAAATAATCCTTCCCCAGCCTTCCTGTAGGCCCCCTTCAGATACTGGAAGGCTACTATCAGGTCCCCTCGAAGCCTTCTCTTCTCCAGGCTGAAGAGCCCCAACTCTCTCAACCTGTCCTCTGATCATCTTCGTGGCCCTCCTCTGGACCCACTCCAACACTTCCATGTCCTTCCTGTGCTGAGGGTTCCAGAACTGCACACAGTACTCCAGGTGGGGTCTGACAAGAGCAGAGTAAAGGGGCAGAATCACCTCCCTTGCCCTGCTGGTCACGCTTCTCTTGTCAGTAATTAAAGCCAAGCAAAAACTTTATGGCTTTGTCCCATATTCACCTTTCAAAAATAAACATACATAATTTAATCTGTATCTTAATTCATTGAAAAGATGTCATAGATTTCAGGTCATCCAGCTGGTGAAAATGTGCTTTTTATCTCCCTGTTTGTCCTGCTATTCATCACTGGGCTAGTGCCATCCATCTTAGAAACTCGTGGGGAATTGTTAGCTGGAAACTCAAAGGAGAGGCTGTAGCTTTACAGTGGAATCTCTGAATCTCCTAGCACTTAGAAAAACATTTCTGCGGATGCAAATAGGAGTAAACTAAAAGTAATAACTTTAAGATACAGAGAGATTTTCCCCATTGTATATTTTTTTTTTTTTGTCTTCAGCCCTCGAATGCTTTTCTGCAATGACTGCTAGACTGCAAGTAACTCTCGATGATGTTGACATAAATGCTATGTAATCCCACACTGGGGAACTGGAACAGCTCCTATCATGACACTGTCTATGTAACAAGAAATAAGTGCCAGGAAATTTATCATGTACAGGTCATGTACAGAAGTAAAATGAAATTGGTCCTCTTCTAAGCCAGCTGCAGGTCTCTTATCTGTAGGGAAGATTTCTATTACCTATTTGGAAAGTCATTCTATTGGGAAGAATCATACTGATGACATGCAATTTCAGCGCTCAGATACAAAGTGAAATTAATGAGACACATGTTGCACAGCCCTGGAAGGGATCAATATTACTTCTGGGATATGAGAAACTTGCTGGTTTGACAAGCACTCAACAAAGTTTCTCTCTTTTAAATTTCAGTCTTAGGTAGAAATATCCCAGTTACACAATAAAAAGGAAAATAGATCCCTTTTATGAAGCAGATGTTCAAAAGATGTTAAAATCTGAAGTTACACAGAAACAAAAGGCCAGATTTTAAGAAGGCAGAATCATTTCATTCTAAATAATCAGAGCTTGATTAATAATTAGGCAGTGAAACTTTTTTGAGAACTGCAGGTCAAAATGGTTGACCTAAAGTCCTTCTGAATTACTAGAAAGACATGAATTCAGACTAGAACTCCTTGAGTTCAGTCTGAGTGCAACTTAACATTGAAAATTCCCTTTATGACAGTGTCAAAGTCTGCAAAATGCACAGGCAGACATTCCCCAACAAGTGACATATTCCATATGTGACACCTGAGTGGAAAGGGAAGGGAGGAAGAAAACCAGGAGACTAGATGTGTTGTTCTGCATGGTCTTGAAAAGTTTACTGGGACTGATGCATAACTTTGTGTCACTGTTTAATTTTCCCCAGTTTGTTTCAAGTAAGCTGTTAACTCATTTATTTAGCCTTCTTGCTGGCTGGAAGCAGGGGCTGAACAAACTGTCTATTTTCCTAAGTATCTCTGCAATGAGATTAGGTCACCACGATATGCTGTTTATTTTGCCCCATTTGAGATTTGCATTTCTTCCTAAAACATGGTCATGAGCTAAGCCTCAGGAATCAAGAATCATAGAATCATAGAATGGTAAGGTTGGAAGGGACCTCAGGGATCATCTAGTTCCAATCCCCTGCCATAGGCAGGGACGCCTCCCACTAGTACAGGAATAAGATTGGATAAGTATATCCGGAAATAATTTCAGCTGATTTTAAATATCGCAGGAAGTGATGGACAGTTTCCTGGAGATTGCTTCCTTCTTTCTCATGGTGGGTTGACAGCTACCACCACTATGCCTGTAATGGAAGCTGGTGCTTTCCATTGGACTCAGAGCAATATAAGAATCACAGAATATTAGGAGTTGGAAGTGATCTCAGAAGATCATCTAATCCAACACCTCTGCCAGAACAGGATCACACAGGAACGCATCCAGGAAGGTCTTGAATGTCTCCAGAGAGTGTGTCATTCAGGTTTAAATATTCAGTTCTATTGTATACTCTACAATATCCAACTGATGCCGTTTCATTGTCCTAAGATGAATGGCAGGGGTGTCAAAATTTGATGAAGAGGTCACCTTAGTTGACCTTTGAAGGATCCACCTTCCCTTTGGAAATCCATTCTGGTCACATCTAGCTCTGATGTGGCTCTGCTATGGATGGATTTTGGTTTAAATGTGACTTACAAGAAGATAAACTGAGACCATTATATAATTCAAGTCTAACCCCTTGTACATATCTTCATGTATGAGAATATGCTTCATTCTCAAGTTCCTGGCCATAGTAAAGGTAGAGGTTTGGTATCAAATGAGGTGTGTGCACATTTCCCAGAGCTGTTCACACACGTGGTGTATTGGAGGAAAGAGTACATAGTGTTTAAGCTCAGTAGTGCAGCCTACTTCTTAAACAGCTGTTGAATTATTTTTTAGGTAGCTCTTCTGTTTCCTGCTTAGAACAATTAAATATTTTTAACTTGATGTAAAGGCTAAATGTAAAGGAGTGAAATGTTAATTCAAGACAAATAATAGTGTAATTAAATATCTTAAGAAAAAACAATTCTAAAGGTATATGAAGTGCAGAAAATCAGTGTCTCTTCTGTGCTGGATTTGGAAAGCTCACCAGGCATCCACCCCTTAATGGATGAACTGTGTGCAGTTCCGGAACCCTCAGCACAGGAAGGACATGGAACTGTTGGAGCAGGTCCAGAGGAGGGCCACAAAGATGATCAGAGGGCTGGAGCAGCTCTCCTATGAGGACAGGCTGAGAGAGTTGGGGCTCTTCAGCCTGGAGAAGAGAAGGCTTCAAGGAGACCTTATAGTACCCTTCCAGTATCTGAAGGGGGCCTACAGCAAGGCTGGGGAGGGACTATTTACGAGGTCTTGCAACAACAGGACAAGGGGCAATGGGTTTAAACTGGCAGAGGGGAGATTTAGTCTGGATGTCAGGAGGAAGTTCTTTCCAGTGAGGGTAGTGAGGCACTGGCACAGGTTGCCCAGGGAGGTTGTGGCTGCTCCCTCCCTGGAGGTGTTCAAGGCCAGGTCGGATGAGGCCTTGAGTGCCTTGTACTAGTGGGAGGTGTCCCTGCCTATGTCAGGGGTTTGGAACTAGATGATCCTTGAGGTCCCTACCAACCTTACCATTCTATGATTCTATGATTCTATGAAATAATCTACAAGCACACAGACACACACCCAACAAATAGCAGTGCTCCACTCCAGCATGAACCTTTCTTAACAGCATAAGAAGCCACTAACCAAATTATTGTAAAAGCAAAGACAATGTGTCACAATTTATTCCACTAATTATCTCTAAGCTCTTGTACATAATATATGCCGAAAGATTTTGGTAAACATTCTGGAGTGAGTGCAGTTTTACATAGGAAGCAATTATAGCTTCTTGTGTTATGGCTGGTGGACACCAAGGTCAGTCCAGGGAAAAAGCAATCTCCCCACACCTTTGTGGTACCAGAATTACAATTAGTTTCAACACTGATTTATTGAGATATCATTTATGATTAGCTCTAAAACAATATTTCAAAATAGTTTAAAAATATTATGAGAAACAATTATAGTCCTTTGATCTGGGAAATGACAGCTAATTATGCTGGCATGATTAACAAACTCATGAACATTGTAATTAAAAATCTTACCAGCTCCTCGTGTACTCATGCATTTGTTAAGGTGATCTCATCTGACATGGGACAGGCTGGGAACCAGATAGACAATGCCCAGAGGGGATTAATTTTTTTTCTCTGCTAAAATTTCTCTGCTTTTCTGGTCTCAATCCAATCCTACAATTCTGTAGCTTTATTATTATCACAAGTGTCATTTGATCAGTCCAGTATGCTCAGAGCAAAAAATCATCAAATGTCTATATTTGCTGAAGTTAATCAGCTGATGTCAATCAGACATGGAAGCACCAAAACCCTGTGACTTCATTCTTTGCATACTCTTACAGCAGAACAAGACTCAGTTACAATTGTGTGGCTGAGTATGGCTCAGATCAGAAACCAGGATCAGATAGTGGTGATTTGGGATGGTGGTGTTATGACAGGAGTGTGGCAACAAATTTCTTCCCAGTAACTGATGATTTGTATGGCCCCAAGCCTAGGAATTATGTTCCTTTATCTTTTCCCTACTGAGCTCTTATTAAGTTGCTCTTAGCAGCAGCAATGATTTTGCATGCAGTTTCCCTACCTCTTTCCTATTGGGGCATAAGTCTAGACTCAACAGGATCAAACAACCAAGTTTAGGTTGCTTAAATGAACAAGATCAGTTAAACCAAATGTCTGCATTGACAGCTTTTCCCAGGACTTTTTTGCTGTTCTACCTGAAGCCAGGAAACCCACAAGCATTGTTTGCAAAAGTAGTAATGCTTTTTTTAACTTGAAACATTCTTCAATGCCTTATATTGCTGCAAAGTATGCATAACATGTTTTATGGTGAAAAGCAATTGCTATTTTCTGCCACAATGTACTGTCAAATAATTCAGTTGCCTCCTAGCAATATAGATTAATTTAAAAATATGAGAGGCCAGACAATGGTTTGTCCTCTTTTGTTACTTAGTGTCTTTGTTCCAGAATTTGCATTCTATCTTGTTATTTCACCCTCTTGGTATGGAAGTGGTAGAATTCATGCATGGCAACACACATGGTGCCTATTTCAGACTGATGCAATTTGCAGAATCCCCTGTTAAAAGTAAATTCTTGCTATGCGCTTCAGGTTTTGCAGCCATCATTACAGATGCCTGCTGTGCCTCACAAAATTTTCTCTTGTGGAAAGGTCCATCTGCATTCCTGATCATAGGATGTAATCACAAAGGCCTTGGGAATTTGCTTGGGGATTTCAAGTGCCTTGCAGATGACTGCTGTTGGCAAAAGCACTCAGTCCATGGTGGTTTCACTACCATCAAGCTAGGTTTTTTTACTATAAAATGGCAAAAGTGCCAGCACAAACCAAATATGCTGCAAGAAGTCACAGCAATCATAGAATGGTAAGGTTGGAAGGGACCTCAAGGACCATCTAGTTCCAACCCCCTGCCAAAGGCAGGGACACCTCCCACTAGTACAGGTTACTCAAGGTCTTGTCCAACCTGGCCTTGAACACCTCCAGGGAAGGAAGCAGCCACAACCTCCCTGGGCAACCTGTTCCAGGTCTCACCCCCCTCACTGGAAAGAACTTCCTCCTGACATCCAGTCTAAATCTCCCCTCTGCCAGTTTAAACCCATTGCCCCTTGTCCTGTCATTGCAAGACCTTGTCAATAGTCCCTCCTCAGCCTTCCTGTAGTCTTATCCTCTCTATCTTTTTTTGGGACCTAAACCTGGGACATTTAATACATGAACGTTTCATTGTGATGGTATAGAAGAGTTATCAGCAATTCTTAAATAAAAAAAGGTATTAACAGAGACCAGTAATGTGCTGGTATTTTCCAGATTGCATCATGTTTTCATAACCGTTATTATTGTCCTGCAAGAGAGATGTAACAAAATGACTTTTCCTAGATCTATGAAATAATTCCCCACTAGATTGTCGCTCGTTTCTAACAGAAATTGTTTGAATGTTTTGTGGTATTCATATCACACAGGGAAGTAGATAGGCTCTTTGAATGACATCCTGGTGTTGTACCGGACAAGTTTCTTATCTGTCCTTGATTTAGTGAAGCAAGCCATTTTAGAGCTGATGTATGTCTGACCTGCTAATACCTCTGTAAAGCAAAACTTTAAGGGAAAGTGATGCAAGACGCCTGACCAAGTATTACTATCCCAGTGATGACTAATATCATAGTTTACAAAGATTCTTTTGCCAACAAAATAGGTCAAAGTTTCTGTCATAAGGAAAGACAACAGTGGAGACGAAAGCAGTAACCGAAGCTGTTTTTATCTTTGCTAATTCGTATTCATTTTTATGTACTAGCAAAACTCAGAACAGCTTCAGTGACACTACATACACATTTTAGTTTGGATCAAAAATGCATTTTGGACAAAATTCTGCATTTCCCCATGTTTCTGGTAGGGTGGTGCTCATCTCGGAATGGTTTCAAAGACTGTGGATCAAATTTTTTGATTAAAGTAGAAGTGCCCCTATTAATTCAGCCAACAGAGACAGACTAAATTTAATCAGAAGTAATCCATTTCAAAACACTATTTGGAATAACTGCTGAAAAAAAGGAATCTTTGCTAATTCTATTATTTTTTTCATCTTCTCTTAGATAAATTTTCTTCCTTAATTTAAATAAGAGTAATTCTGCTGTTTTCCACATTAAGTGTCTGCCCCCACTGTTTTTTAATAATAAATCTAAAGCAGAGAGAGTCACCTATAGTCACCTATTTTTGTCTACTTTAAAGCTCCTCCAATCATGATGGATTTGAATATTGAAATCAGCCCCGAAGTTCTTAATGTTGTCTCCTTTTTTTTTTTTTTTTGACAGACTGAATGAGGGGATTAAAAAAAAAGAAAGAAATGTACAGAAACTTGGCTGGCAGGTAATGCTGAAGCTGATCTAAAAGTTCTGCTAATAAGGCTCAAGAGAGAGAGAAGAAGGGAACTGGGACATTTGGATGAAAACAGGCATATGATATACAGACACCTCTGTGTGTGTGTAGGAAGATTCTCAGTTGCTCAGCCTACACCATAGAGCTCAGTATTCAGTAGCTCCTTATGTGACATTTAAAACCAGATTTCCAAGGAAATTGGCAGTGACACCTGGTGAAGGTGACACTTTCCTAATAAAGAAATACACACTTGGATTTAGTGTGTTGGGGTTCACATCACCAAGTTTTTAGAAGTAGACAGAGGGGAAGAAATCTTGTTGAAATGTTCCAATTTTGAAGCTAAATAAGGTTTGAAATGCTTGATTTGAAACATATATTTTAAGTTTGAGAATTAGTTAATTATTTTTAAAGGTTAAAACAAAAGCAACAGGTTTGTTCCTTTTACAGGTAACTGAAAAAACATTCCAATTTAATCATAGAATCATATAATCAACCAGGTTGGAAGAGACCTCCATGATCATCCAGTTCAACCTATCACCCAGCCCTATCCAATCAACTAGACCATGGCACTAAGTGCCTCATCCAGTCTTTTCTTGAACACCTCCAGGGACTGTGACTCCACCACCTCCCTGGGCAGCCTATTCCAATGCAAATCACTCTCTCGGTGAAGAACTTCCTCCTAATATCCAGCCTAGACCTCCCCTGGCACAACTTGAGACTCGGTCCCCTGCCTGGGAGCAGGCAAATCTGCCTACTATAGTAGA
>VWZE01014236.1:0-12104 GCA_013396675.1 Eubucco bourcierii
GGGGGGGTGGGGAACTCCCAAACCTTCACACACACCAACAAATAATCCACTCTTGCTGTGTTCCACCCAGTAACATGAAGCAGATTGTTGTAGTTTTGGTGATCATCTCAGGAGCCCATAGTCAAAATAAATTACACAAAACTTTGCACAGGTGAATTCAGAGAACTAAGCATGCAGAGATTTTTTTCTTGTGCTCCATAGTACACACAGTATTCTGTGAGTAATATGAAACTTCCCCTTGTAAAAGTGTGATTGTGATTTCTCATGTTCATTATCAGAACATTTTTTTGCATGACTCCACTAGCAGAGCCCAAAAGATGGGTATCCAGGAAAATAAATTGAAATTAAGGAAATCAAGTCATATGATCTCTTCAAGACTCAGAACTAAGTCCTGTTGTTTTGGGTATTAAAAAACAACTCTACTACACTACAGAAGACTTTTTCAGGAAGAAACCCTGAAAATCTTTACTATCATTAGCGGGAAGAATAAGAAAATCAACACAAACTCAGTGTGGGTAGACTCCAAGAGAAGTATGCCAGTAAATTTAAATATCAGGAGACAGTAGCCAAAGTTGGTGGGTTTACAATATGCTTTTAATACTACTGTAGTCATGACAGCTTAAAGAACAAAGTTTGCTGTGATATACAGTATATTTTTAATTAGATTACCTGATATAGTCTGGAAGGAAAATACACAAGCTTCCAAATCCCAGGTGCATTTCTAAAGCTTTATTTAAGATGTGCTGAATACTTTCTTAGTCTAAAAATTGCATTTTCTCTAACTGCATGTAGAAACAATGTCCAATACTCCTTCCAGACACTCTTAACACTGTAGTAAACCAGTAAAAACTCAGATTAAGAATGAAGTCTGCTTATGACATACACAAATGGTTGCAGATTAAAACAACAACAATTATGGTTATTATAATAACAAATAAATTTCAAAACTGCCCCTAGTAGATAAAGTTGTAATGACATATAGAGACTACTAAAAAGATTTCAAAGGGAAGGTACAGGTGTCTGTAACAGTGACACATTACTGGTTTGGAGTACTCAATAAAATGTTTATTCTCAAAACCTACACGTGGTTTGACAAATTTTTGCTCCGCTTTTTAATAATGATACAAATTTCCAGTACTGGCCATAAACTGAGCTAAACTTTCATGGGGAATACAATGTGATGTCAAGTACATTCGCACTGTAGAGAAGTGCCTGCTGACTCAATTTTCCTTACCTACCTGATTATCAAATTGCGTTCCTTCAAAGGAAGCTGCTTCTAGGTGGGAGACACTGTTAATCAACGTGTATAAATCCCCATTCTTATGCCCCTTCTGCCAACTGAGTTAACACCAGGAACACAGTATTCATGCTGACTGATTATGCCAGAAGCATTGACTTCCTTGTTTTGTTATTCTGAATTACTATTGTTCTAACACAGAAGAGTTTTAATAAAATAAATCCTTAAGCATCTTTTCTAAAGTCACTTCAGAGAGCTTAATCTCATCCAAAGAAACCCTGGCCAAACTGGATCTACTGGAGAGACTGGCTTGCTGCAGCTTAACAAAATAAAGTCTGAAAGCTGATATATGTGGTCTTATACACTTGAAGCAGCTCCAATGAAACACAGTATGTTACTGATGTCAAATGATAAATTGGCTCAATACCAAATTGACATAAACCAAGACAGCTACAGAAAGAAAATTTCTAAACAAAGATATAACTAATTGCGAAACAGACTTTGAATACAAATAGAAGTGAACTGTGGTTTCAACAGAGACCTTACCAAGCTCATGTGAGTTTATTGTAAATCATACAATCATACAATTGCAATATATGACAATTTAGTAAGGAGACAGGGCATAATAATCAAGAAAATTACTTATAGGCTCTGTTTGTGAACTACTTCAGGATTCAGGTCTCCTTTAGAGAAACGCAGGAAAGAGATGTTGCATTGGTATTTTATATCTTCCCAAAAGCTTCTGGACAGAATGTATTATTTCAATAGCTCATTATTTCAAATTGCATGTTTATTGGGAAGATTCTGTCAAATTTTAAATGTGTTGCAAACCTCTAAGGTAAATATAACCACAGATTATTAGTAGAGAAATATTTCCAAAGCCTTTGCTCTGGGATGATACAAGGAGCAATGTCACAACATAATTCTGAAATTTGCTTGCACTGTGAGCAACATCAGACAGCAAAGCCAAATTGTTAATTTGCTGATTATTCTCTTTTACTGGAGCAGCTGCACTGATGTCTTAGAGCAGCATCCATTTTGTAGCTACTGAAAACTACTAACCATCAGTGCTGGCAGTTGTACTTCCAGTGTGATCAAAAGACTATAGAAAAAGAAACAGAGCAAGCATGAGGATTACTCACTTATTTAGAAACCTAGCAAAATCCATGAACATAATGCGAAAGTCTTTGTATTCATAATGAAGTAAAAAAAAAAAACCAACTTCTTTTTCCAACTGCTGCTCTCAGACAGCAAATTACTTAGCCACACTGGATGCAGAACAGGTTTCAGAACTGCACAAGACTGTTTGAGAGCTGTTGCAGATGTGAGTAGGAGGTAGAAAAATCAACAAGGCAGAAGCAATAAGGAAAGCAAAGCCAAGGAACTATATGGTACCACAAAGACTTGCCAAAAGGCCTGTTCAAAATCTATTTAAAAAGTGGCCGCACTATCACCTCCAAACGTTAGAAATACACCATTTATGTCAAGTGCAGTGTTAAAAATCCAAATGAAGCACTGAAGATAATTGCTATGGTTTTAATCTGTGTTCGTTAGGACCGTATAGTACTCTAAGGTTGAGAACACAGCCCAGATAATAATCTTCATAGAGCTCTGAAAATTTTACTAGCCATATCTTTTTTATATTGCCAGTATATATAGTACTTCTAAGCTAATAAAACTTAAATACAGATAACAACTTGGCAGCTTATTTTACACACTTGAAAAATAATAAAGGATTGTGTAACCTCTTTTAAATCCTCCCATTTATTTGCATGAATACGTTTCTCTCCAGTTTGGACATGACAATTACTTTAATATTTGTCTTCCAAGCACCTGTCAAACTGGCTCACTTTATAATGTTATTATTTCTTGATAAAATACATTAGGTCTTTAGCCAGTTAGTAAAAAAATCCAATGTGTAAAACACGCTGCAGCCTCATAGAGCAAAGAATTTAGATACACCAACCCCTCAAAAGTACAGTTATACAGTTAATGTATAGATAATGATGCTGCAAACACACTATGTAAATAGTTCGTGACTGTATAAATAACTTTATTTGAAAAATTTAAAGCTCCATTAATTTTATTATGGCTTTCTAGGGACTTAACATGAAAGAGTTTGTTTCAGAAAGTGAAGAATGCTAATGCATCATTTTTGCTCTAAGATATCAAACAGGATAAAAATTGGTAAAACCAAATCCCGATGCTCCAGTTAGAGAGTAAAGAGACAGAAAAAGGGAGAAACTACTATCTCAAGCTGCAAATACAGTGAAAGCTGGGAGAGCTGTAGAGATGGGAGATGACTTTAGGGAAATCAGGTTACCGTACAACAAAGAAAAATCACAGTTTTTTAAAGGGAGGCCCTTCACATGTTTTGATTTTCTTTATGATCCTCAACTTGAGTTTTTGCTATACTGTAATTTTTTGTTATTTTATAATAATGTTAAAAAAAATAAACAGAAAAATACATTAACAAACCAATCAAAACACAACCCCAAAAAAAACCAACCAACCAACCAAACACAACCAAAACCAAAACCAAACCAAACAAACAAAAAACTGAGAAATGCAAGGTCTGGAAAACACATTAAACAGTAATCATGTTTTTCTGAACTCACATCATGAAACTGCATAAAATATTATTTTTTCACCAATTTCACCAAAAGACACTGAATCATAGAATCATAGAATGGTAAGGTTGGAAGGGACCTCAAGGATCATCTAGTTCCAACCCCCTGCCATAGGTAGGGACACCTCCCACTAGTACAGGTTACTCAAGGCCTTGTCCAACCTGGCCTTGAACACCTCCAGGGAGGGAGCATCCACAACTTCCCTGGGTAACCTGTGCCAGTGCCTCGCCACCCTTACTGGAAAGAACTTCCTCCTGACATCTAGTCTAAATCCTCCCTCTGCCAGTTTAAACCCACTACCCCTAGTCCTGCCACTGCAAGACCTTGTAAATAGTCCCTCCCCAATCTTCCTGTAGATACTGCAAGGCTACTATAAGGTCTCCTTGAAGCCTTTTCTTCTCCAGGATGAAGAGCCCCAACTCTCTCAATCTGTCCTCATAGGAGAGCTGCTCAGTTTTTAATCTCAAAATCTTTTCCTTTAATAATGTTGCACCTTTCTGATTTAAGCCATTTGTGTTTTTTAACGGTCTGCAGATCACAAAATATGTGAAAAACCTGATGTAAAAAGAAGGGTAGATGGATGGGTTCAGAATATTTTTATTTCCTTCTTAACACAATAGCCACAATGAGAACAATAAAATGCGCATATCACTTACAGAGAAATAGCCACCATTTTGGTTCCACTTACCACTGGCTGGTTGCAAAGGTAACGGCAAAGTTCTCCAATGTACTGGATGACAGTGACATTGTACTTTTTGCAGTCACTCCAAAACTGACTAGCTGAGAACTTCTTTTTTAATACACAGGTGGCACCTTTATGGAAACAGTAGAAAAGGACATAAAGCATTTCCTCTATATGGCAGCTTGCCTAGCTATGTTCAGTATTTCTACAAAACAGAACACAAAAAGAACCAAGAGCAGCCTTGTTCAGATAACTATACGGTGTTTAAACTGTTTATTTAGAAGTACAAATCTGGCAGACAAAGAATGGAGATTAAACCAGTCATCTCATCCATGAGACAGTAAAAGTGGTTATAAGGTTCTCTTTGCTGGTATTGTAACATTATTGAAAAGAGTTTAACTGAAAATATCCAGAGAAGTCAGCCAAAATTAGCAAATCATTTGGGTAAAACTGAAACATCATTTTTTCAACAAAGAAGGTATTAATAGATTCAGGATAAGACAGAATTAATCAGTAAGCCAATGATCTTTCCCTTGCTCTAACCTGTCCTCGATGCTTTAGGAAACAGGAAATATTTGACATCAAGTTCCAAATAAATATTTTATAAGCAAGTCATTGAGGATGTCTATGTTGTCTCAGTTAAATACATATTTTATTTTCTACATTAAAGAGCACACAAATTAAATGGGCAAAAAGTTATATATCATCTAATGATACACGACAAAACTGAATGTTAACTACAAATGTATTTGTCAGTCTAAGTTCACCAAAATACATTTTAGTTCTATGCTACAGTGCAATGCTTAGAGTACACATGTATTAATGCACTATACATGCTGCTAAAACAATTACTTATCTCCTTAAATTCTTTTTCACCTAAATATTAAAGAAACCAAAAACATTTGTGACTATAAATAATTCTCACAAACACAGCTTTTAAGAGATCTTTTACTATTACAAGTCCTCCTTTCTCTAAAATACAGAAATACAAAGCTATTCTGAAAAGACTACTAACTTGGTTTCAGTAGCTTCCCTTATGGGAGTGAACCTGTGTTTCATATGTTTGTATAACAATTACTGAACCTAAGTGTGTTTTATACATTTTAATAATAATTCTCTATTAACACCATCATCAAATGAAACAAGTCATACCTATTTCAATGCATCCGCCAATGCCAAGAAGAGATGCTGCACTGTGATAAAGAGGCAGAGTAATATAAATGATGTCTGCGGCAGTAGCACCGAAAGCCCACAGTCCAGCAGCTCCTTTAAGAACCTGCATGTGACTGATAACTGCAGCCTTTGGAAGACCTGCAATGAAAACACAAAATGTGCATAAAGCTCCTCTTAAAGAAAACTCAGTTTTTAAATCTTTTTTTCATAGAATCATGGAATGGTAAGGTTGGAAGGGACCTCAAGGATCATCTAGTTCCAGCCCTCAGCCATAGGCAGGGACACCTCCCACGAGTACAGCTCACTCAAGGCCTCATCCAACCTGGCCTTGAACACCTACAGGGTGGGAGCATCCATGACCTCCCTGGGCAACCTGTTCCAGTGCCTCACCACGCTCACTGTAAAGAATTTCCTCCTAATATCTAGTCTAAACCTCCCCTCTGACAGTTTAAACCCATTGCCCCTTGTCCTGTCGTTGCAGGACCTTGTAAATAATCCTTCCCCAGCCTTCCTGTAGGCCCTCTTTAGCTACTGGAAGGCTACTATCAGGTCCCCTCGAAGACTTTTCTTGTGTAAGTTTTCCAACAGTGTAAAATAATCCTTTCTTCCAAACCCAAACTGTTTAGATGGCCATTAATAGCAAACCACCTGTTTAATACAGTATTGCATGTTTGCTCTGCACACACAAAGACGCATAAACTGGCTTGTAACCTCATCTGCTAATTCATTAATCTGATGTCAAGTCAATTCAATAACGTGGAAACATGAAGAAACTCCACAGTCAGCATGTTATCAAATTACACAGTCTCAACAAAAGGCTGAAACCATTTACTGTTCACATGAATTTCTTTTAACACAAAGAAGTATCACACTTAGATCTCTTTCATGTGAGAGTCGTAGTGACTGTAATGTAACTAAGAAAGCCACGGCATCTACACAAAGTAGACCATGTAGTGAGTGCTTAACTATGACGTGCACATCTAAGTCTAACAGTTTGGTTTAGAACAGTATGAAGACTATGTAAAAACCTTAAAAAAAAACACACGCCGAACCAAACAAAAAACAAATAAAAAAGTTCACTCCAATTAGCTTTTTCTAAATTAACTTTTTCTAAATTAACTTCTTCAGGTTTGTCACAGAATTTCTGTTCAGCAGTATATAGTCACATACAAGAGCTTCTTGGGCCAACTATTCTGAGTAAGTGATGTGGTGCTGCATCATTTATGTCCTCTCCTACACCCACATTATTTCAAGTTGAGTCATGATGATGGACAGAGAGAACTGTTTAAAAATTTTTAAAAGCCTAATAGTTCAGGAATTTTTTTTTCCTCTGGGAAAGCTAGTATTAATTTGAAGACCTGTTTTACTCAAGTGTCATATATGGATATTATAGCTGCACTTAAAAGCTCTTTTAAAAAAAATCACACTAAAGACAAAAGACAGTAAGTCTATGTTGCCAAAATAAACACTTAGAGCCAGAAGTACTCTACGGAATCTTGAGCTTCTCTTAGACAGCTAACTACAAACTATGTAAGATTTTTTTTTTTTTTTTAAGGTAAATTTACCAGTCATTGATTTTAGGAGTCACCAGTCATTGATTTAGGAGCAACACCATGCTCTTGCTTTACCAAAAAGTATGAAAATCTTCAGTTACTTCAGGATTAGAAATAGTTATTCTGTACCATTCACACTAAACAAACCTTACACTTCTAGTCATATGGTACATAAAAGAAATTCACTATAAATTAATGTGGTGCATATAAAAAATATTTTAAGTTCTATATAACTGAAATTTGAGATTTCACATAGATATTCTGAAGACAGTTACAAGAAAGAAATCCTCCTACATGGAGAATTCTGTAGTAGTTTTTGCAAAACCTCCATACTTTTAACAAGCAAGCTCAACCATATTTACATTAGTAACATTACAAACATACCTAACCTCATGGTAGTATCTGTACCTTCCTAGCTTTTTTTTCTAGATTGACTTTTTTTTACTCTAGACTGACATTTTTTTTTCCTATTTTTCCCAGAATCCAAGACAAATAAATTAAATAATTATTTATATAAGCAAGAAAAAAACGTAAAACACATCTTTAGTTTTAAATCTTCTTGTGACTGAAACTGCTGCATTCAGCTGAATGAGAATGCCAATCTGCTTACCTTAACAATATTATGCTGCTTTTCATGCCAGTGATCAGTTTTTTTTAAAGTCTTAGCTCCTTAGCTGCTGGAGCACTGGTAATAAATGCAGCCATCTGTTTCTAAACCAAAAGGCTAGTAACTTAATCCTATTTTCTATCTACAGTGACGTGCGTAGAACATGACTTAATGAGGGAAAGCAAATACCCATTTGCTTTTTTTTGAAGATTGCTCTTTTGAGGTGTTTGAGATGTTATCTGTATCAACTAAAGAATCGTATTTGATAACAAAATAGTATTTATTAGCATTCAAAAAAAAAAAAAGGCAAAACATTGTATAAACACCTTAGTTGTGAACCATTAAGGTGCAAAGCTTCTCTCAGCACTTGCACAATGTAGCACGAATAAAAAGAAGCCACTGAAAATAAATATTTCTACCATAATGCTTTCCAGTTAAGAAATTTGAAATTCTACTGTAAAAAGAACAGAATTTTGGAAAATCAAGTTTTCAGATGAAAGCTGAAGGACAATATAGACTCTATAGCAGATCTGTACCTGTTGTTCCTGAAGTAAATATATATAAAACGGATGACTTGAGGTTGTCAGCAGAGCGTTGATTAACTGGAACAGGGACTTCAGATGCATCCTCTATTTTGTCTAAAAGGGTATGGACACGTGGAAAAGTGGATTCTTTGGTCATAGTCCAAACACTGATGTCTTTCTGGAGGTTAGGAAGAATTTCTTCCAGAGACCCAAGTAGATCTTAAAAATTGACATAAAATAACGTTACTTACATTATGTCTTCAAAAACCAAAGCAGTATTTTTCCTCTAGAAGTTTTACTTTTAACAATAGAGAGAGGACTGAAAGCCATCTCCATGGACACAAATAAATTCAATAAAATAATTAGGAACTAGCACGAAAATTCTTGGAAAACAGGACATAATGTGCTAAAAGTACTGCTGACCCTCAAAAGGTCAATTGTCAAGTACCCCTGAAGGCAAAATGATGAGCCTTGATTGCTAGCTGCTGCTTATCATCTCATTTTGTATAAACCATAGTCATTGCTAACATCAGAATGAAATCTGAAACCTCAAATAAACAACTAAGATACCTGTAGAAGAGGCAAGGCAAATACACAAATAACCAATAATCAAGAATCAAAGAGCAGATTTCCCCACATGCCCTCACCAGCAACCACTCATCAAGCAGTAAAATTTGTTTTCAAAAGCATGTAAGGGTCTGATTTAAAAACAAACACACAGATGAAAAGCTGTATCATGTTTGCAGCTATCCGAACTTCATAGAACAGAAGCTCATGCCTTGTTCAGACACTGCCAGAGAACCATGTGACTACTTATGTAGTGCTTTGAGTGGTTTAGATACTTTAATTAATCTGATTTAAGGTACATCAGACAATTTTATTTTCTTATAATCACATGTTCACTCATGAAAACCATTCCCTTTACTGGCTTTTATCTGCATATAAATATATAGCTACATAGAATAAAACCAGCAGCATTGACTACTATTTTTTCTGGCTTATCAAGATAGAAACCATGAGACAGATTAAACAAAAACAAAGAAAGGGGGAAAAAAAAAAAACAACAACACAACCCTTAAGTAATATATTCGGTATTTATGTTTATTTTTCTAAGCAGATTTACAATCTGTCACTTTCTCAGAACACAGCACAGGCATTAAAGTTCTAATAAAAGAAAATTTTTGAGAAGGGGAATAATATTAATTTCAATAGAACTATTCATATACTTAAAGACTCATTTACACTTAAGTGCTTTGCTGGATCTCAGCCTATGCAATTAATTTTGTGAAAATCCCTGTGTGTGTAAACTTGTATTATTATCTCTGTTTTTCTAGATGAATAAACAAAGTTTACATAACTCACATCCTGGATCTCATAAGGAGGTATTGTCAGGGCCAGAATTTGAAATCCTGATGACAACTCCAAGCTCATTTCACAAATACTAATCATTAATGTCATTAACAGAACCTCCTTGCATGAATTTTACATCAAAACAATTGAAGATTTCTAATCTACTTTTGTAATGACAGAATGCTGTAATGAATGACTCCATCACTGTAACAGGTATAGCTTACTGTCACCAAGTTGTTTTATAAAACTAAAACCTATGGAGAATAATGCATTTTTTTTCTGTGTTCTAAGTTCCTTGCACTGTAGAATGGATTCAAGGAAGGAATCACTCAAATAATTACAAAAATGTAGAAGAAAGACAGCCTTCTGCTTGACTCATTGGAGTACTGTCCCCTTCCATTTCACATAGCAAAAGAATGAAAAAATGTGACTAGAAAGCAATGTTTAAAATAGTGCTAAGTGCAGGAAACATGATGCAATAAAAGCCAAGATTCACTGTCATGTTAAATCTGGTTTGCTGTCACATTATACAATTAAGGAACACTTTTCAAGTAATAAATATGACAGTATTATATTTTTTTATTCCTCGATAAGGACATGGAACTGTTGGAGCGGGTCCAGAGGAGGGTCACAAAGATGATCAGAGGGCTGGAGCAGCTCTCCTATGAGGACAGGCTGAGAGAGTTGGGGCTCTTCAGCCTGGAGCAGAGAAGGCTTCCAGGAGATCTTACAGTAGCCTTCCAGTATCTGACGGGGGCCTACAGGAAGGCTGGGGAGGGACTATTGACAAGGTCTTGCAATGACAGGATGAGGGGTAATGGGTTCAAACTGGCAGAGGGAAGATTTAGCCTGGATGTTAGGAGGAAGTTCTTTCCAGTGAGGGTGGTGAGGCTCTGGAACAGGTTGCCCAGGAAAGTTGTGGCTGCTCCGTCCCTGTAGGTGTTCAAGGCCAGGTTGGATGAGGCCTTGAGTGACCTGTACTAGTGGGAGGTGTCCCTGCCTACGTCAGGTGGTTGGAACTAGATGATCCTTGAGGTCCCTTCCAACCTTACCATTCTATGATTCTATAAGGTATGCGCCAAATTTTCTGTGTTTGAGTAACATGAAGTGCAGGTCTGTTAAAAAGAAGAGGATTTACCTCTTCTTTATTTCCTTCTTTTCTACCCTTCCTTTAAACTATGAAAGGTGCAAACTATTAATTTCAACAAGCAATTATTTAAGGATAACAGGAGAGCACAGCTCCCTTTTAGTAGACAAAAATATTTAATGAAGAACAACCTTCAAATTAAACTTATACACTGTTTATAGTTTCTCCAAATAGTCAAAACCTGTGGGTTTTGTTGTTGCACAGAAGCTTCCTTGGCTTTTGGAAAACTATCGAAGTATGAAGTGATAATACAATAGAACTTTTCTTCTGTGCTCAAGAATGTCATACTTGCAACAATATGTGAACATCCTGTAGTTATACATTATCTTGAAAGACGTTTCTAGCTAGACAGCAAAGAACAGCAGAAACAGTCAGTGATGTCCTCAGTAAGAAAGAGTCATGTAAACCAGTATTCAAAGTGTTAGAAACCGAAAATTACTTTTGGAACACACAGAAGCAAAGGATGTTTGAAGATAACTCTCAGTTGTACTAACATATTTCCACAGACTAATAGTGAGGATAGTCAGTTGATGTTCTGTTGCATCAACAAAGAACATTTGTGCCAGACATTGTGTAGGGTTCACTGGTCTCTACATACTGTCTTGCCTATGAGCGAGTTAAAGAGAGCCCTCTTGGAGAAACCATAGTTTGATTATTTCTAGAGGTACCTGGTATTTGTACTTTACTATATAGGAATGCAGTTAAACAGTTTAGTTATTTAAGCCTGTGGTTTCTCTTAAAACACTTGTTTGCTTTTTACATTATGAAAGTATATTTAGGTTTTACTTTATTTGTTTTAGAAGAAATTACTTATCTAAATTTTGGCAATGCAGTTAGCAGCACTGTGCACATTGTTTACATAGCTTGTATATGAATATTCACTATTTTTTTTTGCCAAGGATTAAATAATTAAAAAAAGAAAGGTATTGAATTGTTAAGATGAATATGCTTCTCTTTTATTGCCTTTTTCCCTCCTCTTGCTTTTAAATCACTGCAATATTCAAAAAAAGGTTTGTGAAACTATTACATTAAACTCATATAAATACATAACTTAGTCATATCTTTAGAGAAACCACAAAAAATATGTTTTGCTTTTGAACTGCTGTCCTGGGCTTCAAGTTGCACAAAAGGTTTTTTATGCTATTTTCCAGGAAAGAAACAATGCAGCCTGTTGGCAAGAACATAGTCCTACACTGCTGAA
>VWZE01014236.1:13985-34062 GCA_013396675.1 Eubucco bourcierii
GTGGATGATCCCCATCAAAAGTTAAAAAAAAGCAATCAAAATAACAGAGATATGTCAGACAAAAAATGTCTGCCTGCCAGTACCGAAGAAGGATACTAATTGGACTGGTTTACCAAACCACCATCTCATGAAAACATGCAAAGTACAAAACAAAAGAGCATAAATTCTGCAAATAAGAAATCTTGCAAGAGGTAGCATGAGTGAGTATCAAACCGCAAACAGTACCCAGCCTATTTTGATAGAGGTATCACACCTGTAAAAAACCAACCAACCAACCAAAAAACAAACAAACAAACAAAAACCAACCAAACAAAAAAAACTCCACCAACCCCTCACCCCCAACCCAAAAAAAAAAAAAAAAAAAAAAAATCACCCACCACAACCTAAAAGCATTTTGGAAAAATTAGACATGTCCCAAAAGAACCTGGAAGATTCATACCATGCCCAGAAAGCTATGCCACCATTCTGATCAAGGAAGATTTAGCAATAAACAATTAAATGTAGGAACTGTTCCAGATACCAGCAGAAGATGGATAGCATGCATCAGCAGATACAAAACACTACTATTGAGTGGATTTGAATGCAGATTCCTGATTTGACGTGGCATTATAGAAATTTCAAGAGCAAATATGGTCTCACTGAGTAGAGACAGTTAATAGTCGAATTGTTAAGGGAATGATTTCTGTTGTTCTGCAGACAAGAACAAGACTGGAGATCATATAAAATGTTGAAAAGATAGTTTTGTAACTAGTAGAAGAAGTGCAATTCCTAAGACAAGTCTGTATTTGTTTGTGGATGGTGAAAACCCATAAATTTTTTAAAACTAGAATTTCCATTACCCAAAAATAAAATTACATATTATTTTCCAATTCAAACAAAGAAAGAAAGATCCAAAACAATTTTATTTGCCAAGCATGATGCCTAACTATGAATATCATAGGTATTGGACCACAGGTTGATTGGTTTTACTGTAAATATTTTGGGGAGAAAACAAAAACCAAAACTACTACATTCAAGCTATGCACAATCCTGTGGAAAATTAAGCTGCAAGAGCAAAACACAATAAAGTTCAAGTCATTCCTACTGATAAGGAAGAATACCTTGAAAATTACACTAATACTAGAAGAAAAAAATGTTTGACAGACTTCCAAGAATTACCTGACTGTGTAACCTCAATGTCAAATACTACCGTGCAATTTATGTATACATTGGGGAAATTTTTATGTACAATAACTGTGTTTGGGTTTTTTTTGTTTCAAGAGTGGTGTGTGTTAATCCTTGCAGTCACTGAACTGTATACGAACATTTAGTTGTGAAACCTCAACTGCTTTGAAGAAGCTGCTTTTCTGTTGGATATAGCCAATCAACAAGACATAGCAGCACTTAAACTTCTTTTACAGATACACATAATAAAAGAGTTTCTAACTCCTCTAGGAAAATACTATGAAGCCTTGCAGGTTCAAGAGCTGGCAACAATGCTGAGACTAAAATCCATAAATAAGTAAGACTGACACATTACAAAAAAGCTCAGAGACCACTTTTGTTGGCACCTCTGTTGTATTATCCATCAGCACACAGCTCTTCTGTGAGTAGAGAGTGGTTCCTAGAACAAGGTAGTTCAATATATTCACTATCAGCTGCTGGTATTTAAGAGTGGAGAAACAGACCTTGTTCCTGTTTTTTAATTCATTAGTCATCCTTTAATAAAGACTGCTCTTAAATACAAGGTTTGACCCTAAGTTCTCCTTCACCACAGTAAATAAGCAATGATTTCCTAAACATTAATTACATTCCTCAATTCATAGACACCAAAGCACATATTCACACAAGGGTGTTAAGACTTTTTTTTCATTAAGGCAAAAATCGAAAATGTCACTTCAGAAGCATTGTTATAATTTGTTTGGAGATTACATTTAAACTGGCTTTTGTTTCATTTGCTTGTTTTAATTACCAAATACTATTTAACTAGCATATCATACACAAGTGGAATGACAACAGTTATAATAAAAAATATGCTAGGAAAAAAACTTAAGTACACATTTGGGAAAGCACAAATTTGCAGTATCAGAGGAAATTACACCATTCGGCTATCATAAATGCAAAACCTCACAACCTGTGTAACAGGAATGAGGCAAGAACTTGTGAAATAGAAATAAGGTAGAACGGACTTTCTTAATATTATTGGAGAGGCAGGACAACTGTAATTTTTAATATTTTGAAACATCCTTCTCCAACCAAATGACAAGGTTCTGCATGGTCCATCAGCACTGTACTTTCATTTGCACTTGATCATAAACGCCAAGGCAAGTTTAGGTTTTAGAGGTCTTCCGTTTGTACATCTCTAATAACTGCAGTCCAATTTGAATATACAACGCACAGTATGTCTACATGAAGATTTAAAAATTCTTATCAAGCACACAATAAAAATACTCTAAAAAGCTAACACAACACAATTATCACAGCAATTTCTTCTACAATTCAATGACAGCAGTAAATTGGCTATTACAGATCAACCTCCTATTTGCTCCTTCTCAAACAAACAAACAAAAAAACCCCAAAATCACACATCTCTCAATTTTAGTCCCTGAGTGACTGTCATACCTCTGGAGAGTTGTAAAGCAGAGGTTGTAGTCTGAGCTTAAGCTTTCTAGTTTGAAGTGATTTGATTGCTATAGAATACTGCAGAATAAGGCCAATTTAAATTTTATTGTTCTAAAAGGAATGGGAAATTATTCTTAACGTGTCACTTAAATATTTTCTGAGATAAACAATTACTTAAGAGATTACATGGTTGGGATAAGCCGTACTTGGATGGTAAACTTTCCTGAAATGCACATTTTTAAAGGAAAGGTTAAATGGGTGTCCCCAAAGCATGGATACCTTTGATTCAGCCTGAGAGGTTTAAACTTTATGACCTCTTGGAGCCCCTCCAGTCCTAGATTCCTTTTATTCTGCGAACATCTGAAAGTCAGACTTTCAATGGAGCTGGAAAGGAATACACAGGGCAGACTAAAAGCTTTGGATGTATCTGTCAGACATATACTGTACCTGCTCCCACAACCAGCATCTTGGGCTCACAGCTACTGACACAGTGCAGGAGAGATCTGGAGCGGACATTAAAGTTGAGGAAAGCCACCACGCAGCCCAGCTTGGCAAGACCAAACCACACATGGATGAAGTCTGGCTCGTTGCTCATCAGCATGGCCACGGTGTCGCCCTTCTTCAGAGCTCCGTGCTGTAGGAAGACCTGCGCTACTCTGTTACTTCTCCTGTCCACATCCTGGTAGGTGTGCACCTTCCCTTCGTAGATGAGGAATGGCTTGTGGGGCTGCTTTTCAGCCAGCTTCACAAACTTGTCCAGAACGGTGACAATCCTCCCTTGCAGCCGGTACATCTCCACTCTCAGCCCATACATCAGTACTTTCAGCAGGTATCTCAGGTCAAGCCAGAAGTAAGGGAAGAAGAGTTTCTGAATGAGGTGCAAGGAAACAATCCCGGCGGCAGCGCCCGGTACCCAGGAAGGCGGCATGGGGAGTAGAAAAAGGTCCTCCCAGCCACTCATTTCCCGACGGGTTGACACGCCGGGTGCAGAAAGCACCCAGGCAGGGCACGGAGTCTGAGGAGAACGTTGGAGGGGCTAAAGCTTTTCCCGCCCTCTCCTCCAGATTGGTGCGCCGCCACCCTGGGAAGCCCGCACCAGTTCCCAGTGAGCCGGCAGCAGGGCTGTGCGAGCCAATCAGCCCACAGAGGCCGACAGCTGCACGCCTCGGCCCGCCGCCCGGAGCCGCCCACCCACCTTGGCCTCCCCCTGCTACGGCGGGTCCCGCACCTGCAGCCTGGCACGCCCCAGCGGGAGGCGGTAACAGGCAGCGCCGAAGCTCCTGCTCTCACCACGGGCGGCTACCAACCTACTCCCCGTTACGCACCCCGGGACTCAAGGACAGCACCGATTGCTGGCCGGGCGGAGGCGGCTACTTCTTGAGCTGGTTGCATAAGGCGCGGTCAGCTGCCTCCTTCCGCCCCCGGCGTCAGTAGCCCAGAAGGCTGGCTCCTGGGTAAGGCGGTGGCTGTGTGCCGGAAGCCTCGCCCCAGGGTGGCCCGAGCTGCGGCTAACGGCGGCAGGGCGAGCGGCAGGGCCCTGATGGGCAGGGGCACGGGGCGAGGCGAGCAGGGGCCCCACGCTGGGCTTTCTCTTGTTACTTGTAGCGGCCCACCTCTGGTGTTCCAGTTTTGGGCACAGGCCCTTATAGCTCGGTTCAGTGCTGAAGCGTCGATGAGTGATTGGCATATGGGCCCTGTCATCAAAGGGGCCCGGGCCAGGCCACTACCCACTCTTGCACACCACCTGGGCCACAGGAGCAATTTTAGACTCTATAGACCAGTGCTGCAATTAGTCTGTGTCTGGGCAAGACCTGTGCAACGTGTTCAGTCCAGTGGGAAACTGGAGACTGAGCCAAGGCTGTGAGTTGGTATACTGTGGAAATGTCATGCTGAAGGGATGTTGCCAGCATGGAGCAGCCACAGGTGGGCGTGGTGCTGATGCAATGGCTGCTGAGATTGGTTACCCCAAGTATCTAAAAATACTGATGACTTCCTGCCGTCCAAAGACATGCAGTGCTGTTGTCCACAGTGAGGTGCCTAACATGGTGTTCTTGCGTTTTACTGCGGACAACTATAGAGTTACATGGATTGTGAAGAGCTGAAGTGGTTTTATGAGTGACACATACTCTGCACTTGTGTTGGCCGTAAACTACATGCATGACTCTTGGTGTGCCGTGACAAGACCAGAAAGTACTTACTGAAAACCATAGCCTATAGTAAATGCATTTTTTTACAGGGTATGAATGTGCTTTTGAATAATTATGGATTTTCTGAAGCTTTGAGACCACAAGTACTGGTAAGTTACAGTATGTACTCTTCTGTCTGCCTGTTGCTAATATACCACAATAATCTAACGTCCTGTCATGTTCCACATCCCATCCTTTTTTTTTGCCTGATATACTGGGCTAGTGCTCCAAAGTGTTACTGCAACATCTGCAGGAATATGCTTCTCATCCACCTAATTTGCATTGATACCAAGGTCCTTTTCCTCCCCAAAAAGATATGTCACAATTTTGAGATATGTGAGATCTGAAAATTGACAATGTAGCCCTTTACTCCACTGTTTTCAGGTACTCAGACAGCCAGCTGCATAGTTTGTGTTCTTCATAGTCAATGAGGCATGTCTTCCTTCTCGGGACAAAGAGGAAATATGTATATAGGAGAAGATACCTATTCCAGACTCATCTTGAATTTAATGAATAGCATGTAGAGAATCCCATGTAAGAAGGAATGTGACAGATTTCTTCCTGAGGCTGTCTAGCACAAGTGCTAATAGAAAACCTGAACAGGGTAGTAAAGACTGAAGAGGAAAAGCAAGTTGTCGTCATAGAATTATATAATTGTTTTGGTTTGGAAAGACCTGTAAGAACATGTGACAAGAAATGAGAACTAAATATTCAAAGAGTCATAGCTATGAAAAGCTTTGAGCATACCTATGAGATTGAAAGGAAAAGCAGTAGGTAACAGGTAATTTATATAGTTCAAAAGGAAGGTAAATATAGGCTGGCCTGTGGATGAGAGAGATATATTCAAAATGTTCTGTGCTGTGAGCAGGAGATTGCATTTACTAAGATGACTAATGACTAGCCTATCACCAAAAACAGTCATGACAACAGAGTGGAAGAGTTGTGTGTTTAGGTATTATCAGTGAGGCTAATCCCAAAAACCAGTAATGATGAGCAAAATCTTAACCATGAAACATCTGATTCTCTAAAACAGTTAGTTTCAAAGGAAAATTGTGGGATTATGATCTCTTACTGGCCCAGTTCCTCTCAACTATGCACAGAAATTGTATAAATCCTTTGTATTCGTTATTCAAGTTTCTTTGTAAATGTAACATTTAATTTACTACTTGTAGTCCTCCCCAAGGGAGAAGGGAGATTTCTGTAGTGTATGAGTTGTTTTTCAGTAATTTTCTCATTTGTTATAAAAATGGATAAGCCAAAGGGAGATAGTTCCCTACACAATGAAAGAGTTGCAGAATATAGATAAAGCAGGTCCTGGAACTGGGTTTGACCCCTGCCTGTGCCAGAATTCATGTGTGATACTTGATTAATTCACATCATCCCTAAACTATATTCCTTAGAGTTTAAGACTATTTCTTCTTAGATTCTTCATTTGGTATTACTCAACCAGCTATAGTTCAAGACATGAGGACTCATGATATACAAGGTGGAATGGTGAAAAATGCAACCCTTAAAACTTATCAGACTTACTGAGTAGGAGGTGGAATTTAACCTAGAGGTATCTGTGTCTATGATGTAGGAAAACTAAATTCACTCAGTATTTTTGCTGTCTTGTATTTTCAGGTTTTTACCCAGTACATATACATCAGCATATTTTAAAAGTAAATAGCATAGGATTTGAAAAGTTCACAAAGAAGATAACTGTATTTCATGTTAACTAGTAAATACCAGCAGTGAAGATAAAATTTTCTACATGCGATACAAACTACTGAACGTTTGTTAAGTAAATATGATCTGTTGTGTGCATTGAATAAAGCAATAGTTTTCTGGGGGAAAAGGTGTGTTGTTATGAGGTTTAAAATAGTAATGTAACACTTGCAAGTACTAAATTCATATTGTGAAGAAATCTTAATTAAGGCTATTCTAAAGTGTAACTAGAAAAAAAACCAAATGACTCTTAAACTTCAAATATAGTGATACTTATTTTTAAGTAAATAAAACCCCAGAAGCATAGTGATTGACCTGAAAATCAGCTTCTTGTTACATGTCATGACCTGGAGTTTGTTTTGTTCTTGATGTTATGTGGAACTTACAAACTCACACCACAGACAAAGCGCTGACCTCTGAATTATTTAGTATGCTGTAATTATTCTGCTCAATTTCCCTTCAAGAGAAAACATTGTGATGGCTGAGAGTATGGTATGACCCAATAATGAAATACAAAGGAGTTCAGTTTTCTTCTGGTGGAACTCACTTGAAAAGTATGATCAGATAAAATGGAAACATTTCACTGTAGCAAGAAAACATACTCAAATTACTGAATCACTTCTGTATGGTAAAAAACATGGAGTTTCAGTATTGTAAACTTGACACAATATGACCTCATATATCCAGATAACACAATATAGTGATGCATGGGTGTTTGGATTAACTGTGAACCTGACTAATATGCCTAAGGCAATTGGTGTGTGCTATTTTCAAAATTGTCAACAAAGTGAAATACTCCAAGTTTAGGTAAAAAAAGTTGTTTATTTTACATGTAAGGTCTTTTTTCCCCCGTGTAAAGTAATAACATACATTTTGAAATGTCATGTGGTTATTCCAGTTTTTTATTAAATTAATTTTAAAGTAGTGGCTTTTCTTTTGTTATAGACTTCTTTAATTTTACAGCAGACAAAGGTGAATTAGAAATTCCTAGAATAAAAGAATGCCCATGGCTTAAAAACAGACAGCTGACTTTTTAGATTGTCAGAGAATGTTGTAATATAGAAAATGGCTTCTTAGTCCAAAGATTATCTTGCATATTGCCCCCCACTATTGGATTCTTCCTTATTGAATCTTTCTCTGTATTTTTAAAAATAGACATATGTAATCTAGAGTATCTGTGTAAAAACAAACATGCCTTGAAAATTAAATTCTCCACCTCTTCACATCTCACTATTCAACTCCATCCCTATTAAAATGATTGCATTTAAATAATTGTGTTTACTAAGTTTCATAGTTTACAACTAGCAGTGTCTGAAATATTAAATCTTAAACTGGAAAGGTAATAAGCAAGGCAGGAATGGATAGATGTATGGCCAGTCAGCTAGTTGACACTGAAGCAGCCACACAAAACCCAATTCTTAACTAATACTGCCACATGAGGATTTAGGAATTGAGTGGTTTAGAGTTACTAGATTTACTGCAGGGACCTAAGAAGGTAAAGGCTGAGGTTGTTGTGGTATCAGAGGCAGAACATTATGGAAGTTTTTGATCATTGCATTCAAGGCCAGGTTAGATGAGACCTTGAGTGACCTGTGCTAGTGGGAGGTGTCTCTGCCCATGGCAGAGTTTTGGGACTAGATGGTCCCTGAGGCCTCTTCCAACCTTACCATTCTATAATTCTATGATTGTAACCCATTTAGGACTCAAAACCATAGTAAATGAATTTTTTTTAATTTTTTTTTTTTTCCTGTAGTGTTATGAAGATATACTTTTAAAATGCATTACATGAAACATCTCAGGTCAGTCATTACAGCATGTCAATACTATGGACTTGTGTCAGCCCTGCAAGGATGTAGAGAAATGTCAGCTGTGGTAGATGTAACTTTGTTAACAGAAAGCTTTACTGTTATTGTAGTAGACCATTTATAAACCTCACACTGCATTGTTATCTGTTAATTTGTTTTGGATAAGCTCTGTGGGTACATCTGTAGTTTTGCCTGAATTAGTGGAGTGTGTCCATAATGGAGTACTAATATATTGCCTATCTACTACAGCAATATATTACTACTCCAATTAAATTTAGCTATAGCCTCCCAGAGAAGCAAACTGAAATATTCAGATATTCGCCATCCTTGAAAAACTCTGTTGACTGCTGATGAACAAAGCACATAATAATGAGTTTTTGCATCCCCATGTTCCCCACAATAAATGGAGTTCAGTCTCACTGTCATCCAGAAGTGATCTGAATTAAAAAACTGCAAATAGAAATTTCTTTTTTTTTAAAAATTATTTAGCTGCTTGTTTATACATGTAAGAGTAAATATAATAATGATATGGAAGAGTTTCATGTTTTGCTCTAGTAGACTTAAGCCAACATTTTTCATTTTACTCTTTACACATCTCCTGCCATGCTAATCAAGTAATAAGACATGGCCCTGGGATGCCTACATTACTTTGGCTCTTGCAGGTACCTAATCACATATATAGAAGATCAAAAGCACTTCTTGAGTAAAAGTCAGATGATGATTTGAATCTGAATAAAAATCCTTTAGAAAGGGTATTCTGGTACACTTTCACAAGAAGACTTTAAAGTGTGGGAATAAATGCAGACAGGACATTTATTAAATGGGGAAGGAAACAGACTTCTTAGTGTGAAGTAACATTGCTTTCACATCCTTTAAATAAGTATTTTATTGACTATTGGTTTAACTGAATGAAGTTATGTATTCTTTGAAAGTACCTAAAATATAGGCATCCCATGCCTTAACTTTTTTTATTATTCTTCTAATTGTTTTCTGGACTACTAATGCGATGTAATGTAATATCTGGATTTGTTCTTTAGAGGTATCTATGTAATCTTGTCTTGTTTTGTAATAGGACAGCACAGGACTCTGGCAGAAAGTTTTCCAGCACTCATTGGAGAAATGTTCTGACATGTTGGCCTGTGCAAAAACAGTGCGGAGCGTATCTGAGGCAGGAAGACCTTGAGCAAAAGTGCAAGAATGAGTAAATATGCTAAACTAAGAAAATCGTCTTTGTACATGCCTAACATTTCCTTTCTGTTTGCTGATGCTTTCTGAATGAGTGCTAGGGAGAACAAAATTAATTTAAAAGAAAATGACAAAACCCATATTTCATAGAATCGGAGAATTGTTCCCGTTGGAAAAGACCTCCAAGATCATCAAGTCCAACTGCCAATCTAACACCTCCATAGTCATTAAACTATGTCTTCAACTGCCGTGTCCACACCTCCACGGATGCTGACACCATTACCTCCCTGGGCAGCCTGCTCTGATGCCTGGCTGCACTTCTGTAAAGAAATTTTTCATAATAACAAAAATCTTAATGTCCCCTGGCACAATTTCACATTTTGTCTCATCAAATCAATGATACTAGACAGAAGAGACCAGCTCCCACCTCACTGCAACCTTCTTTCAGGTCGCTGTAGAGATCAAGAAGGTCTCCACTCAGCCTTCTCTTCTCCAGACTAAACAATCCCAGTTCCCTCAGCCTCCCCATAAGACTTGTTCTCTAGACCTTTCACCAGCTTTCTTTCCCTTCACTGCACATGCTCCAGCAACTCAGTGTCCCTCTTGTAGTGAGTGGCACAGAACTGAACACAGGGGCAAGAAGGGCAGGATCACTTCCCTGCTCCTCCTGGTTGTATTATTCCTCATAGAGGCCATGATGCTCTTGGCCTTCTTGGTCACCTGAGCATTACTGCAGCTCACGTTGTGATGTCTGTCAGTCAACATCCTCAGGTCTTTCCCTGCCATGTAGCTTTCCAGGCTTTTTCAAGCTTGTGGCATTGCATGGGGTTGCTGTGACCCAAATGCAGGACCCAGCATTTGGCCTTGTTGAATCTCATACAACTGGTCTTGGCCCATTGATCCAGCCTGTCTGGGTCTCTTTTCTGACCAGATCAACACTTCCACCCAGTTTAGTGTTATCTGCAAATTTGGCAAGAGTGCATTCAATTCCTTTGTCCAGGTCATTGGCGAAGATATTAAAGAGAACTGGCCCTAATCCTGAGCCCTGGGTAACATCGCTTGTGACTGGATTTCACTCTGTTCACTACCATTTCCAGTCACAGTGTTTTGAACATCTAGTGGTTGGAATTAATTCAATATTTTTGTTATGCTGTTGAATTTCTAGGTGAAAGGGCTGCTGGAATCATCCTTCAAAGGATTAGAACAGGGTGTTTGCCTTCCATGCCTTCAGGCAAGCCCAAGATAATTTTCAACATGCATCTGTTTTGTGAGCTTTCATGTTCCCATCACAGAACAGTACGCCAGAGAACATTCATGCTGTATTTGTGCTTTTGGTTTTTACTATGATTGCATTAGAAATTTTACCAGATCACTCAGAATATATTATTATTAATGTTAACTGGTATAACAGTTTGTTACTGTGGCCTCTGTTGGCTAGCAGTGTTTATTGGACTTGTATTTGAATCTGTCACTGTTTTAAAAAGATACATCTTCAGTATGAAACACCATATTCAGAAATACTTTGTCATCTGATGTAATTGAGCTACATGCTAAAATACAGATTTCTTTAAATTCAGAAGCAAAAACTTCTGCTAATTTTCTTATTTTTCTTCAAACCCATTTCCTGTTGTATGGAAATGAAGAGGGGGAACAACTCTTGGAAAACCTAAAAGCTAACTTACATTAGTTGAGGGAGAAGAGAGTTTTAGGTGTGTAGGAGTTAGATGTACTTCTACTTCTTCACACACACATTTGGGCTATTTCTTCTGAATCCTGAAACCAGTCATTCTGTACTGCAAGAGACTAAATCATCAATCATCTTCTTCCTAGATCCTGAAACATGAGCTTATGGAGCAAATTGGTTTTGTGTTAAGTCTCCTGTGTTTAGTTGGTTTGGTTTTTTTGCATCTAGCAATGATTTCTGACACATGTTAATTTCAGGCTTACATGAAGCGCAATGTTTGACATGCTTTTTGTGCTCCTTTTTTTCCTAGGCATTCTTCTTTCTCCTTCACAAGGCATTTTACTCAGAAAGATGTCTGAAGAAAAACCACCCACTTCATGTTACTGTGGCTCCATTTCACATAGTCATTGTCACCAAGCAGCAATAGCAGAGCTACTCAACAAACTGGAGGACAAAACAAGTGATGAGGGTGCCCACAACACAGGCAGCAATACACTCCTGACCAGAAAGATGTACTACTGCACCTGAGCACACCAGTGCCTGGATTACTTCAACATATGGGCTATCAGCAGTTCCAGACAAGGCCTGGGGATAAATCAGGTCCAGGGTCCAGCCAGCCAGCAGATGATGCCAGAGGTAAGACTAAGGATAAGGATACAGCAAGGTTCATCACAGAACAGAATGACATAGTTCACATAGGAGCAGCTGCCCAGGTCTGAGCTTAAAGAGACCTTTGAGTGAATGTAAGGAGATCCCAGGTCAGGGCCATTAGGGCCAGTTATTGACACCTGCCCATTTTGGCACTGACTGAAGCTTAATTCTCACAGTTTCCGAGAAGCTGCAGTGCTGTCTGACTTCAGTTGGAGCCTCATGTCTTCAGCAGTTTTCTGAAATGCATTTCTAAAAAAAATTAATCATTTGTGTTAATTTGGGTAGCTGAACATATGAAATATAGATGAGCTGTGTCACATCAACCACCTGGATTGATAAACCTAATGAAGTTAATGAGGAGCAAATAAATCGACTCAGTCACATATTTCATTGTTATTAAGTTTGTGTCTATGTGTTACAGTCAGTACTACATGCATAGAAGTGTTGTGTGTGTGTGATTTTGCTGTGTTTCTTAGCTGTGAGTAATGAACATTTCAAACAAATTGGCTATTTTCTTGGTTTCCAGCTGCCAGCATCTGTCTGTGTTATGAAGTGGTTATCTTAATAATGTGGAGGTAAATATGTAGGTATTTTCACATGCTAATAGAAGGAGAAAAAAAAGGGGGTAAAAAGGCAAGTGTAGACAGACAAAATAAGCATTATGTGAGGAAATAACTATGCTTTTGTTTCTGAAAGTGATTTTCTTGCCAAAAGCTTTGTCTGCATGCAGCTTAATAACTTTTATGTATCTATATGGGTGATCTGTTGCAAAATACTACTTTCATGCCAGAGTGTTGAAAAAGTAAATTTCAAGAATATTTCTGCATGCAGTAGCCAATTTTTTTTTTTTTTTAATGCTTACTGTAATGAGCATTAGTAACCAGTATTAAACCATTTAATAAATAGCCTCTTGGCTAAATTGCAGCTCAGTAGTCCTGTCTCAACAGTGTTAACTACTCCCTTACAGGATGAGTATTAGAGTGGTCAGTGGAGGGCTAATGCTGAGATAATCCCATTTTGTATTTTATTGACTAGCACACTGTTCATTCAAGTGTCACTACATTGATAGGACTGAAAACTGCTTGGACATGAGGTACTCAGCTCCACTTACAACTGAAAGCAGGAGGAGTTCTAGGTGCTTTCTGAAGGTAAGGTGGCTATGCAAAGATACATAAAGATGACCAGCCAACATGGTGCAGCTGGAGTAATTTGTGATATGTTTTCCTTCATTTCCCATCTGCCTGCAAACCATAGCAGATGATAAATATCATCTTGAGAAAATTACCTTAGGAGTGTCTTTTGCAATTTCTTCAGAGTGCCAGGGCAGGAAATTTCATGCATAGATAGCTTGTGGAATAAGCAAAGGCTAGCTGGAAGCAAAACCAGAGTGCAGAAGAGTTTCACATTTGTGATGACAATGTGCAGCAGGGCAAGGGAGGTGTTTCTCCCCCTTTGCTCTCGTCTTACCCCATCTGGAGTACTGTGTACAGTTCTGGAGCTCTCAGCACAGGAAGGACATGAAACTGTTGGAGCGGGTCCAGAGGAGGGTCACAAAGATGATCAGAGGGCTGGAGCAGCTCTCCTATAAGGACAGGCTACAAGAGTTGGGGCTCTGCAGCCTGGAGAAGAGAAGGCTTCAAGGGGACCTGATAGTAGCCTTCCAGTATCTGAAGGGGACCTACAGGAAGGCTGGGGAGGGACTATTTACAAGACCTTGTAATGACAGGATAAGAGGCAATGGGTTTAAATTGGCAGAGGGGAGATTTAGCCTGGATGTTAAGAGGAAGTTCTTTCCAGTGAGGGTGGTGAGATACTGGAACAGGTTGTCCAGGGAGGTTGTGGCTGCTCCCTCTCTGGAGGTGTTCAAGGCCAGGTTGGATGAGGCCTTGAGTGAGCTGTACTAGTGGGAGGTGTCCCTGCGTATGTCAGGTGGTTGGAACTAGATGATCCTTGAGGTCCCTTCCAACCTTACCATTCTATGATTCTGTGATTCTACCTGCAGAGCATAGGCTCAGGCATAGCACCAAGGCATACTTTTGTGCGTCCTTTTCTTAAAAGAGCTTAGTGAAAGCCTCTCACTCCAGGAGCATCACTATTCTCAAAATGGGAGCAAGAAAAGGTGAATACCGAGAGAGAGTTGTAAAATTATAGAATGGTCCAGGCTGGAAAGGACATCCAAAGGTCATCAAGTCCAGCTCCCGTGCAGTCAGCAGGGATGTCCACAACTAGATCAGCTTGCCCAGAACCTCATTGAACGTCACCTTGAACATCTCCAGGGAAGGGGCCTCAGCTGCCTCTCAGGACAACCTCCTTCAGTGTTCCACCACCCTCTTAATAAAGAACTTGTTCCTAATATCCAACCTAAATCTGCTCTTCTCCAGTTTGAAACCGTTGTTCCTTATCCTGGGGGAAAGGACAGTAGGAAGGACTGACAAGCAAATGACATGCTTCACTCCTTATCTCCTTCCTGTACCTCAGTACTACACTGTCTTCCAAAGATTGGGTATATTGTCTTTGCATGTTAGAGGTCAAAGAACTGCAAAGGTGGTGTTCTGGAGCACTCCAAATTCCTTTCTTCTCCACCCTCCTGCAGGTTTGAAGGGGGAGGAGAAGAATGTGCAAAACCTGCTTTCCTCACCCCTCTGCAGGCTTGAAGGGGGAACAGCAAAAGGCACCTTTCTCTACATGTGTACTGACTTGTGTGGAAGCCCATGGTGGGAATCGGGCTGGTGGTTGGCTGGTTTTTTGCACACAGTATAAAATAGTAAATGGACACTTTGTCTAGAAAAGCATAAATAGAGCAAGGGAAAATGGCGCAATGTTCCCGTCTTGAAAGGTTCCCACCTTGAAAGAGTTCTACCTTGACAGAGCTCTGAAAGGACAGGTCCCCATCTTCAGAGAGCTCCTGCTGTGACTGAGTTCCCGTTTTGGACTGTCCCTACATTTGGACGCCTCCTACCTTTTCAGCAGCTCTTGGGTTTTGTACCATTCCTGCCTTTGGACGGCTCTCCCCAGTTTTGCACCATTCTGTGCAAATATGCAAGCTTGGTGAGTCCTGAGGTCTATATGAGAGCTGCCGGAAGCACCCAGACCCAGCTACTCTCAGACCATACAGCAGCCAACTTCCTGACTGGTATTCTGAACTGGGGAAGCCCTAGCAGTTTGCCTCTCCCCTGCCACTGCTGAGGCAGCCTTGCTTCCACAAATCCCTGTCTTGTGGAAGCCGTGTCTTGAGACATTTCTGACTTTGGCAGCTTTTCCGTGCGCCTTGGATTTCTGCCGCGTGGATCCAGACTATTGGATATTACTTGCAGCATCAGAAGGCAGCCCAGTTGCAGAGAAATCCAGCAAGGGATCATCGCCGTATACCCATCTCACCTGCATGAGTAAAGCCTACTGGTCCCTTAGATTCTCTGCTCAGCCTGATTGACAGGTGAGGTAAAGCTGTGTTTGTAGCTTAGCATTTTCCGTTTTCTGACTTTCTAAATCTACCCATAGCATCCTGTTGAAAAATTCCCCATCAAATTAACACCTGTCAATAAACCTAAACTAGTTCTGTATATAGTTTGGGGGTGGGATTTTCTGGAAAATCATTCCATTTTTATAATTCCTGACTCCACATTAATTCTTGTCTCCACAATACAACAAAACAGACAAGAAGCTGAAGCTTCTTGATCATGATATTTTTGTGTACCTGAAGAGAACCAAAAAAAACATGAAAGTGAGTCTAATGCATGAAGCAGTGACTAAAAGCTTTGAACTGTGAAACAGATGAAAGCATATGGAAGAACTAACTGCACCTACACCTGTTCTGTCTCTTTCTGTTCTTAGAACAATAGCCTTACAGATATTGAATTTTGGCAGGTCACCTAGACCTTATTGATGCATACAGAGCAGATTGCTTTTAGTCCTGAGATAAAGCTCCTGTATTTGAATTAAAATTACAAAGCACAGAACCAGGAAAAAGTCACCTAGTACATCTTCACTTTCAAATAAATTAAACTGTAAATGAAATATTCCTGGTATTTATCTCACCCATAGATGCACCTTATGAAAACAACATACATGACAAGTCCTTGTGCCCAAATGAGAATACATGATCACCTCTGAATGCTGTTGTAACAGGATGGTTGCTTGTTGAGTCACAGTATGATGTTCTCAAGTAAATCCATAGCAAGAGTTTGGGAATACTCTGGCTAGAAGCTTAGGACACATCTGAACTAGGATTTTTTTACAAGTTTACAACAGCATAGATTTCACAGACTCTTGTTTACCCACCTCCCTGAGACTTGGAGATACTGCATTAGCAGTTTCTATTAGTGTGTGAAAGTGTTTCTTAATACCCAGCTACTCTATTCTCTTAGCTTGAAAGTAGTGTTTGGTTCAGTGTTCAGGCATGGAGAGCTCTTCACCCAGAGGTACCTTCTATGCTGCTAAGAATGAAGCCCTTTTAAAAGAGGACATCACTGTTCTGTGGATGTGTAACTTCAGTGCAACTCAAGGCACTGATATTTGAAAGCTTCATCTTTACTAGGAAGGTACAGGGACTTTTGGAGGCAGATTTCGTGCTTAATTAGGTGGGTGATATGTGCTATTACTGCTTGAGCTCATTAAAATTACCTTTTAGTACTTTTGGTTGTGTCCGTGTGGATGAATGCAAACAGCCCTCCCTGTGGGCTCTGAGCCGTTCTGGAAGCGATGTAACCATGTTAGCCTTGCAGAAAGCACAAGCTTTTGTGCAGCTACCCTCAATGGTTTTGAGCTTGCTTTGTGTGCCCTACTGAAGGGTGAACAACCTTGGTCTGCTTGTACAGACTTTGGGAAAAATGTCCTTTAATTTGATCACTCTCCCCTTCAAAAGTTGTTGATTAGTTGTATTTCTTTCTTTGTGTAGGTGCAATTCATTTCTTCTTGCATTTAGTTCTTCATGTGTTTTCCATCTTACCATTTCCTCAGTTTATCAGGACTACTTTGCTTGTAGTAGCAGCTAAAAAAGTATTGGTAGCTAAAAAGTGTACCAGTAACTTCTCCACCAATGGACAGAAATTTGTTATTATAGCTTTTGTTACTTAAACTACAGATTAAGTTACAATTTTGAACTGAACTGGAAACAAACAAAAAAAAAAATTAGTAATTTATCTTCTAGGGCTTTTAGAAAATGTTAAGGAAAAACAATTTTGTGTGGATTGAGCTGGGACGTAATTTGCTGCCTGTATATATATGTAAGTGAGTAAAATTCTGACTTAATTTTGCAGCCAGGTATGGGATTGCTGTCTTGTGCTTTTAATTATTTTCACTTTTTCTGAAGGTTGGATGTTAGGAAGAAATTGAATATAGACTTTAAGAGGGTGAGGGGGAAAGGAGGAAATAACTGACAAGTCAGACAGACTTCTGTAGCAAAAATTATGGCAAGACTTCTGCCTGAACTCTTGGGAGCTGTGTAAATGTTGCAAACGTAATTGAGTGTGTTCATATCAACAGTTAAATAGGGATGGTCCTTGTTGTAAAGCTTAATGATGTACATGTTTAGGGGGTGCATATTCATGTGTTTATGTGCAACTTTAGATGCCAGGAAAAATACAAGTATTTTGTTTACAGTAGCTGTTTCAGAGCTGTCTCAATACCACATCTGAAAATTTGGACAGAAGACATCAGCTTCTGAGGTGAACTCTAGGTGATTTATATGTTGGAAGACCACAGTAGGAGCTGTTACAGACCCACTATACTCAAGTCAGGAGTAACCAGTCTCTTCCTTTCTTGGCACCGGGATGACTAGAAATCAGGAGCTCCTAGCAAGCTGTAAGAAGTTAATTGTCTCAATCAAAGGGGATTTTGGGGTGATCTAGAGTCACTTATTGAATTGAGACCACTGGAATTTCTGGCGTACTCATTATCGTGGTAGGCCTGAATAGGCAAAAATAGGCTTGAACATGTACTGGCTTGCCCAGACATGTTTTTCTGCTCTCCCTCTTTCTGCTATGGAGAGAAGCAGCCATGGAAATGAGGACAAAGAACCTGGAGCCGCTGAATCTAAGAACTCTGGTTTGCCCAGACTTGTTTTACTCCTGTTTACATTGTGTGGTAAACAAGGTACACACACTTGGTTTGTGCCTGACTCCTGCAAGGCCTATGTTTTTCCTAAATGTGGGTGAAGCAAGCCTATGGGTTCACCTAGTATGGTCAAGCTTGGCTAACTGCCATGTATTGGCTATTCTGTGTCCAAAGGCCCATTAGTCTCGCACTGTATTGATAAAAGAGATGAGCCAGTATCACAATGTGCTCTGCCCTTATATTTGTGCTTGCTTGCTGCTTGCTGCTGTTGCCATTGCTCTGTGCTTCTGGTAATGTTCTGCCTCACTGCCTTATTTCATCCTGAACTACCTGGAAACTGCCTGCCTTGACTTTACCCAGAACGGGCTCTAAATGTCTCCATGCAATAGGCCTGCATAGCCAGCATGACATCTGTGCCAAAACCACACATCGCAAGATATCCTGCCTACACCTGCCAAGACAAGGAGCCCTGGAAGGGACATACAGATTGTCCAGAGAAACCAGGATAAGGTCAGAGATCATCTACTTCCTTTCCCCAGCACCCTGGGAAGCCTGGGAAGAATCAGAAGCCTCAGTGACTGACAAGGCATCAACAGAACTCCCTGACAGTGTTTGGGTGCTGTGTGAAGCTGTAGCTAGCCACATGAGTCAGGAGCTAATTTTTGTGAGCAAATACTTAAAACTTCTTGTAATTCACCAGCTACCTTCTGCCATAAGCAGAAAGGAGCTTCCCAAGTACATCTAGTGGGGCATCAGTATACTGACCACAAGAACCTTCTCTTCCAGTTCAATTTTACAAAAACGTTTTTATAAAAACATTTGTATTTTTGCTAGTTACTTCCTAAATCTTCTAGACCCTGTATTATTCCTCTTTATAATGTTTCCATGACTGTGCAAAGAACTGTTTATTATTAAAATTAGTAGTCAGGGGATGAGACTCCTGAATATCAAAATTAATAAATTATATTGATTTTGAAAAAAATCATATCTCGCATTCAATTAATTACCCCTCCGTTACACTCCTCAAACCCACATTATGCTCAGTATTATTCCTAGTCCTTGAATGGTCAGATTTTGAAACTCACAACTTGGGCAACTTTTCTTTTTTCATAGGACTCTGCTTACCTCACTGCATGCTCTGAAGCCTTGTGTCTTATGGGAGAGAGAGTTCACTGTGCCATAGGTGTATGTAGTATGTTTTCCAAGTGCATAGGCTTGTTTTATTTACCATCTTCCAGATCTCAAGCAGCCGATTTCTAGTAGCTGTGTTAGGCCTTGTCACACACATGCATCTTGTAACTTGGAATGGAACAGTTACCACAATGGATCTTGAGAGTTACACTGCTTTGTCAGGGTTTGCAAGCCTTTATGAGTGTAACCAAGTTTGTTACTCATACTGTGTCTTATGTGGGAGCAGCTACCTGCTGTTCTACTCTTCTATAACACAACAACAGAGTTTTGATCAGATACCACGTTCCAGTGTATTATAGCATTAGTAACTGTAGTAGTAACAGCACATTCTGAAACCGAGTAAAAAGTTAATATCATATTTGGGAAAAGGCTAACTGTGTAAGTCTGTAAAATCGGCTCCAAATGGAGCAAGAATTAGCTTAATGCAATAGCTATTTCAATCATCCAGACAACAACATGTGAGTTCAGGGAAATACACAGGAGAAAGGTTTGACTGCACTTATGTTTGGACTTGATTGATTTTTAATGAAATCAGGTATATACAGTCAAGAAAAGTATATCCAACAGATACACTAGTACTCTCTCATCTGCTTCTGCCTGTGACCCTTCTAGGATCAATTCTAGGACTAATTATTCATTTCTGTCCTGTTCTCATGAGAACTTCGTTTCAGGAATACAACAATTGGTAAGTAAAGGAAGAGGTCATACACCAGCAGCAATTAATTTTTGCAAGTAGTTTCATCTGTGTTACTTCTTGTGTCAACTGTGGAAAAGAATGATGTCTAAATGTTGTGACTGTACTGACACAGAATGTTTATTTTCTGTAAAAATCTTAAATTGAGCATCACAGAAAATATTGCATCATACAATTAACAAGCATTGAACTGAAATCTGTGTGCTGTGCTGTTGAAGTATTTTGCTTATACAAAATATTTTGCTCTACACTAATGCAAGGAGCATGGGAAACAAGCAGGAAGATACATCCATCCACTTGCACATACATCCAAGTCTCAAGG
>VWZE01014237.1:0-38730 GCA_013396675.1 Eubucco bourcierii
TTCTGGAGCCCTCAGCACAGGAAGGACATGGAAATGAAGGAACATGGAAGGAAGACATGGAGTGGGTCCAGAGGAGGGCCACAAAGATGATCAGAGGGCTGAAGCAGCTCTGCTGTGAGGACAGGCTGAGAGAGTTGGGGTTCTGCAGCCTGGAGAAGAGAAGGCTTCGAGGAGACCTGATAGTAGCCTTCCAGTATCTGAAAGGGGCCTACAGGAAGGCTGGGGAGGGACTACTGACAAGATTTTGCAATGACAGGACAAGGGGCAATGGGTTTAAACTGGCAGAGGGGAGATTTAGACTGGATGTTAGGAGGAAGTTCTTTCCAGTGAGGGTGGTGAGACACTGGAACAGGTTGCCCAGGGAGGTTGTGGATGCTCCCTCCCTGGAGGTGTTCAAGGCCAGATTGGATGAGGCCTTGAGTGACCTGTACTAGTGGGAGGTGTCCCTGCCTATGGCAGGGGGTTGGAACTAGATGATCCTTGAGGTCCCTTCCAACTTTACCATTCTATGATTCTATGAGATGATGCTTCTAAGTTTGAGTTTTAGCAACTGAGCACTAGGAAATGCTGTCTCAAAAGCTCCACCTGGGATGTCAAAGGACAATATGAGTCTGGATCTCAATAGCAGTTACCCTTGCAGGAAGATCCTTTCACGTATATCAAAAGGAAGAATAGACCTTTCACACACAAGGGAGATGGTGTTTTAAAGGTTTGCCACAATTTACACCAATCTACCTGCAAGCTGGATCAGGCTCAGGTAGCTGGAGATTACTGGAATGCAGTTCAGGCAGTGTGTTGGTTTTTGCTGTCACGTCCTAACAATCCCTGTCCCCACAAGTTTCTTCCCTGTTCTTTTGAAACAATCCACCCTGACAATGCCCACAGAGCAGTGGAAAAGAAAAACGTGAGATGATTGCCTTAACAGGACTCTTTAAATAAGGTCAGTTGACTGCAGAAGGGTAGACTACTTTACTGCCCATTCTTGTAACAGTATTTGTCCAGGGTTCCTCCTGTGATAGCAAAATATGACTGTTTAATTGGGGAAAGTAGAGCAACAGATTAGCACACAGTACACTGACTAACATTCCAACATCTGCTGTCACAGATTTGCTGACAGCTGTTTCTGTGGAGTAATTGGAAAGCCTGATAATCCTAAACACGAAATTTCCGTTATCTGTGCAAAGGCAAACGGCAGTCTCTAACACGACCCTAAGGACATTCTGCATCTTTGAGTAAATGCTGCCAGCTACACTTCGACATCTCCTTCAGCAGCTCCTCTGACATCATGCAGCTGGACACTGTTGCATTCAGAGCTACCTTCTAGGTGGCACACAAGGAGGCACTTTGGTCCCCAAGAAGGCCATCAATTCTACTGGCAGCTTCAGAGAGGGTTGAGGTTGAATACCTCCCCTGGAGTGAAACCAGGAAGGATACAATACTGGTGTGGAGACTTCTTCAAAGTTCTAAAGACTGTGGAATAAGTACTAAGCATTTTCTTTCTGTGGGTCCTGGTTAGTCTTGGTGGAAAAAGAGCCTTTGCACGCCTGGACTCTGCTTAATGAGCTTGTGCCCTCTCAATCCTTAAAGTACAGTGGTGTTTAGCACAAACCTACAGCGCAGGTTTATGCTGCAATGAAGACCCACACTTGCAGGCACTCAGAGGATGAACATGAGCAGGGATGGAACCCAGGCAGAGGGCTGGGGATTGAATCCTCTACCCCCAAACTAGGTTTAGCAAGGGTGTGCTGACGGTGTTTACTAGTGCAGTAAGGTTGTCAAGCACTCATTTTCTAATGAGCTCAGTCCTACACTGAAACCTGGGTTTAACATTTGGTGGTTACAACTTATTTTAACTTCAACATATAAGAACAAAATCAATCCAAAACTGTGAATATTTTCCACTGACTGCCTTTTAAAACCTTCTACCATAAACAACCATATTGGGTTTGGCTGTGCTGGAGACAATTCTCCCCAGAGTATCTTTTATACTGTTGTTTTGCAGTGCTGTACCTGGGTGTTGATAACACACCAGTGTTTTGGCTGCTGCTGAGCCAAGCACTAAGGACATTCTTTTCCAACATTTACCCCCCCAACAGTAGGCTTATTGATGGGCAAGGCCTTGGGAGAGATCACAGCTGGGAAAGCTGACCCAAACTGACCAATCATACCATACGATGTCAGTTCAGATACATAAGCTAAGGAAAGAAGAAAATGTGGGGCACATTTGTTGATGCCACCTATCCTCCAGAGCAACTGCTATGCATATTGGAGCCCTGCTTCCAGGGAATGACCCAAAATCGTCTGCTGATGGGAAGTAAAGAATAACATATTTCTTTGCTCTTGCTTCCACACACTGCCTTTGCTTTGCTTTTTATCCTGTTAAATTGTTTCTACCTTGATTCACAGGTCTTTGGTTGTATTTTCACTCTCCCCAGTCCATCTAAGAAGGGGACTGATAGAGAGGCTTTGGTGGGCATCTGGCCCCCAGCCAGGGCCAAACCACCACAATGGCACACAAACACTGCTAATAGCAAGAGTCAGTGTTAATGACAGTTGTGCATTTTTGGAAATCCCAGATATCTGCATGGCAGCTCACAATCAGTGGCAATGCCAGAAAAGCGGGAAAACCTGAGCACGTGCGTTACTTAAGAGACACATAAAACACAATTCTCATTCTTGGTTTCACAGATTACTGAGTAGCTGCTATGCCTTTAATGGCCAGATTACACCGTGGGAGAAGCAGAAGTTCCCTCTGTGGTGGGTAAACTCAGACCTGTCTCACAATTGGGATCATGTTTAATCCTTTAAAACACAAAAATCCTAAAGAAAAATTTATTAACTCTATGAAAAGCAATATTAAAAGTTATCAAGTGCTGCTGTATCAAGTCTGTCAGATGAACAGACAACAGGAATCTCTCTGCTCTTGTTGTTTTGTCAGTCAACAATGCAGTTCTGTGGTGATGACTGTTGCCATATTGCTCTGGATTTTGAATTTGCTAGTGGTGAGCCACGGGGATATTGCTCCAAATGCAACTTTACTAAAGAGGTTGATGCTTCATTTATTTGTTTGGTATTAAAGACAATTTCTGTGCTACAGATCCCATTTATGCTGCTTCTTAGAATCATAGAACGGTAAGGTTGCAAGGGACCTCAAGGATCATCTAGTTCCAACCCCATGCCATAGACAGGGACACCTCCCACTAGTACAGGTCACTCAAGGCCTCATCCAATCTGGCCTTGAACACCTCCAGGGAGGGAGCAGACACAACCTCCCTGGACAACCTGTTCCAGTGTCTCACCACCCTCACTGCAAACAACTTCCTCCTAACATCCAGTCTAAATCTCCCCTCTGCCAGTTTAAACCCATTGCCCCTTGTCCTGTCATTGCAAAATCTTGTCAGTAGTCCCTCCCCAGCCTTCCTGTAGGCCCCCTTCAGATACTGGAAGGCTACTATCAGGTCCCCTCGAAGCCTTCTCTTTTCCAGGCTGAAGAGCCCCAACTCTCTCAGTCTGTCCTCATAGCAGAGCTGCTCCAACCCTCTGATCATCTTTGTGGCCCTCCTCTGTACCCACTCCAACACTCCCATGTCCTTCCTGTGCTGAGGGTTCCAGAACTGCACCGAGTACTCCAGTGTGTAACTGTAATGTGGGTTGCATCTGTCAAATGTGTGTGATAGAAAATTACACTCTAGAATAGGAAGTCTATATTTAATGAATTACTAATTGTATTTACTTTCCAAGAATGGGATTATTTTCCCTCTGACATATGGTCTTAGATAAGAGAATTACAACTTTCACAGTCACTAGAAAAGTAGACTTCACTACCAGGTCTGGGTGCACGGAATTAGAGGTTTACTTTATTGTGAAACATAGGCTGGGATATAGAGTCATCACTTGGACACTTTGTTTTGGAAACTCTTGTTAATTGTCTTAACACTGGAATCAAGATCTTGTGAGCTGCAAGGCGTGGAAGAAGGTGCCACCACAAGCAACTCAAGTTGGATGGGGAATCCCAAGGACCACATGCTACAATAGCTGCTTTTTAGAGGAGTTCTTGACACATCTCTTGGACAGAGATTGCCAGTGTCCTCGCAATTGGTGGCTTTGTTGCCCCAAACAGTTCCTGCCAACAAGGCAAACCTGGCCTTGCCTTACTGCATTTTCAAGGAAAACTGCTGTCCTCATGACATATAATATACATGCAACTGATGCGAAAGACACACCACACCAACTCACATAGGTGTCTCCTTCAAAGGCAGCAAACTTGTCCTGGCAGGGCATAAATCCTGCCAGGTTGGTTTAAACCCTCACTCATCCTCTTTCTGTTCAGGGTCTGGAAGTTGAGTAGATGAGCAAAAGCAAAGCCTTGGGGCTAGAAGCTTAGCACCACATGTCGAGTGTCTGGAGTAGCTGCTTGATGTGCCTGCATAGTCACACAAGGTACGAAGCTTTAAATGTATTGGGTAGAACAAGGATGCTAAATGCCTATAGCCAGTTTAATTTTCAATTTGGTCTATTTAAGGGGGAGTGACTTAGAAGCCTCACTTTTCTTCAGAGATTGCCTTTTCTACACAGTAGCCTTTTCTACAGAGACAGTCTTCCCTGCACAGCAGGAAGCAGCACCCCTTTGCAGCTCCTTTAGACTGGGAATCGCCATGGCCACGTGTTTGCAGCTTACACTGGCTCAACTCATCTGCAACTCTCTCTCTCTCCACCCCTCTGCCTGGAATATTTTGTATTTTACAGAGGGATCATTATTGTGAGTTTTGGAAGTATTTTGTACAGTAAACTTACTCAGGGTTCCAAGGCATTGTGAGTACCATGTGCTAGGGTTAATGCTAAGCCTCTACAGCACAGTTAGAATTTTCCATTTTGCGTTCCTATTTTTCCAAGTTCTGATTGTTTAAACTGTTTAATTCTGTGTTAATAAACATCCTTTGTGCAAATATTTCCCATCAATCAAAAATCCAAATAATCTGAGGGAATTTTACCATTTTGAATATTAATAATAAAATTAATATTCCTAGAGATATTAATAATCATACTTCATACCCTGTTATTAATATCTCATCACAAAACTAAAATATAGAAGGGAACTGCACTTCAGTATTTATCACAGTATCACCAGGGTTGGAAGAGACCTCAAAGATCATCAAGTCCAACCCATAACCACAGACCTCAAGACTAGACCATGGCACCAAGTGCCACGTCCAAACCCGCCTTGAACACCTCCAGGCATGGTGACTCCACCACCTCCCTGGGCAGCCCATTCCAGTAGCAAATGACTCTCTCAGGGAAGAACTTTCTCCTCACCTTGAGCCTAAACTTCCCCTGGCACAGTTTGAGACTGTGTCCTCTTGTTCTGGCGCTGATTGCCTGAGAGAAAAAGTAACCTCCCCCTGGCTACAATCACCTTTTAGGTAGTTGTAGACTGCAATAAGGTCTCCCCTGAGCCTCCTCTTCTCCAGGCTAAACAATCCCAGCTCCCTCAGCCTCTCTTCATAGGGCTTGTGCTCGAGGCCTCTCCCCAGCCTCGTTGCCCTTCTCTGGACACGCTCAAGCACCTCAATGTCCTTCTTAAATTGAGGGGCCCAGAACTGGACACAGTACTCAAGGTGTGGCCTAACCAGTGCAGAGTACAGGGGGAGAATGACCTCCCTGCTCCTGCTGGCCACACTATTCCTGATGCAGGCCAGGATGCCATTGGCCTTCTTGGCCACCTGGGCACACTGTTGACTCATGTTTAGGCAGGTGTCAATTAGCACCCCCAGATCTCTTTCTGTTTGGCTGCTCTCCAGTCACTCTGACCCCAACCTGTAGCTCTACATGGGGTTGTTGTGGCCAAAGTGCAGCACCCAGCACTTGGATTTATTGAATGCCATCCCATTGGACTCTGCCCATCTGTCCATGCGGTCGAGGTCTCGCTGCAGAGCCCTTCTGTCCTCCAACCCAGCAACATCAGCTCCCAGCTTGGTGTCATTTACATACAGAAATTGTCACATACTCAAATACACCTGAATATCTCGCATTCATATTTGTGTTACAGCAGTACCACCACAGGTGAACTCACAAACTCGATGTGGATGCTGCAAAAGAAGGTCCTTGTTGTGGGATGGGTGATACAGTTTCTTGGCATATACCTCTGTGCTGGTTTAAGGCCAATTCAAATATTTTTCTGAGAGAAATTAAATCCTTAGCCATGAGAAGAAAAATAACAGTGACTCATTCTTCTGCTGAGAAACACAAATAGTCAAAATATAGATAAGGTGCTCACTTCTCACACATTTCTGGGTTGGTTCTCAGTTGCTGTCTTTGTCTGTTGGTCTGTGGCTTGTTGCATCTGCCTTGGTTTCTTTGCATGAGATCTTGGTAACCCAACCTAACCCTTTTTTCCTCTGAGATCTTGGTAACCCAACCTAACCCTTTTTTCCTCTGACCTCCTTGTCTTTCTGATATCTCACCTCAGATCTCTGCAGATTTATCATGTAAGTTATAGTGGGTTGATCTGGTTATTTCCGAGGGGAGACAAAGAAGTGGGGGGGGGGGGGGAAGAGGTTTGGTTCGGGAACCTTTTGGTTCGGGAACCTCTTGGGCAGTCTGACTTTTTCAGAAGGAATTTTTGTGTTTCTGCATTATTTTTAACTTATATGTAACTGTAAATATTTGTATATTGTACATATGTATGCTTGTAAATTGCACTAAGCTGTAAACATAGCTTCCTTAACTTCCAGCCAACTGAGTCCAGCCTGGTGAATTCGTGGGGGGGGGGGGGAGGGAACTCCCAGAACCACTACAACCTCCTATAGGCTTACAGTGACAGGGATGATATGTGCTACAAGTGACTTGGGGAATTGGCCCCACAGATTGTTCTGTGGTCACCAGTCCTTCAGAGCTCAGCTTCACAGATTCCATCACATGGCTCATTTCAACAATAAAAGAGAAGATGAATCAGCCCTGAAGGTACTGAAGTGGTGACATCCACACAGCAAGAGTTTACAGATTTTCTGCTCTTTTCCAGGTCTAGCTCACTGTACACTGGACAAATCCCACAGCAGTGTGGAACTGTGAGGTACACTTCAGCTTTTCACAGTGACGAATAAAGCTGTTGGAAGTGTTACGCAAATGTAAAGACATATTCCCTATACAACTAAGATTTGATCTCGGAAGTAGAGCAGTCAAGCAGAACCCATCATTACCCTGATGTACCTCAGACCACAAACAGTCACTAAACACAAGTTAATGTCTAGAACTTTCAACCCAGACAGAATTTCAGCAAAACTTATTTTATTTCATTAGTTTATGACAGTAATTATTTTTGTTATTTCACATTTTTTAGTGCTTTGTAATTAAGCCAAGAGCTGTGACAGAGCATGACTTACTGCACAGCAAGTCACACTTGTGTTGTTAACCGGAAGCCCAAAGGCTGTGTGCCACCAAATGCACACAGTATGAATTTATTTGGCTGTCAAGGAAACCCTCATGTGACTTATCAAGAAGATAAACCAGCTCACAAAATAGAGGATTTTAGAACTAAGGATAGAAACCTGCATTGATCCTTGGCCTGAACTCAGGAATGCTACATGAACAAAATCTGAATACATTGGAATGATGTGACCCCAGAAACACTGCCACAAATTCCTGTTTTCTCATTAATTTCGGTAGCATACACAAGATACTCTGTGGGTGTAAAGTAATGAAGTTTCAAGACACCAGGTCTTATTTATTGAGCTCTGTGGTTTTCCATCAAATGAAATCAAGATCATCTCTGGCCATCCAGTTGGAAGGAATATGATGGCAATCTTTCCAGCTGTGAAGTTATCCTGATTTTCCTAATCGCAATCCCACAGAACTGAGAAAAGCCAAAGGAAATAAATTTCTGAGGCACATGGACATTCAAAATCCCATTTTAAGCATGATTGAGGTTTAGGTGCCTGAGCCTCACTAGCCTCACTAATTTTAAGAGACAGTTTATGTTTGGGATCCTGACAGAATGGCCATCACTTTATGTGTTCTCCTTTTATTTATGGAACTGAAGGTATGTTTAGCCATAATAACAAAAGGTGTACTTTATCCCGTGGATTTAAAAATATGTGTGTTGGTTTCAAAATCAAGTCAGTGCTCTGTGCTTCAGTTTAATGACTTTGCAAAAGGTCAGGAAGCAATGCAAAGTGACCCTTTAACCCACTGCTCACATGAGATAAAATAAGACAGTTTATATCTCTGTCATGGATATTTGTGACAGTACATTTTACGTTGCATTAGTCCCAGATAGGAGTACACATATGCTCAGGAAGATCCTTGATTCCCACAGCCACAGCAAATCCTTTGCACCAACAGCCCTTGGGTGTCAAAACCATGGTTTGGAAATGAGATTTAGTCCCCTGGTTAACCCAAACAGAAAATCATTATGTTGTTCTAAATAAAAAAGAGAAATAATATTGGTAAAGGAGACGAGGTGGAAGATTGGTATTTTTGGAGTTTTGATCACTTGTGTAACTACAAAGATTTGCTATTTTTTCTGCGAAGATCTTTGCAGCAGTGCAGGGATCACGATGATCCACTCCAGACAAACAACAATGTCCATGTTCAGAGCTAGAAGGATCATCTTTCTCATCTCCAGGTAATTTCAGTCTTCTTGCCTTGAAAAAAAAAAAAAAAAAACCACCCAACAAAACAAAACCAAACACAAACCAAGACAAAAATCTCACAAGACACCCAAGTCTTGTCCTTTTGCTGTGTCTCAGTAGAAGGCTATGAACAACCCTTCTAACCACAGAGCTGTCTTTGTGGCTTTGGAGGGGAAAAAAAAGGCATTTATGTTCTTATGAAGCATTCCTGGTTTATATATGATGCATTCAGACCAATCAATCTTCTATCTTGGTGGCCTGTTTAGAGACTCAGGGAGCTGGCATTGATTAAATGCCTATAATAGAGAGCATTAATCCACCCGTCAGTGGAAAAATCACCATTGTAAATTGTCACAGTCGGTTTGTATATCACCAAACGATACGAAGCATGTTCTGGATGGAGGTACTGAACTGCACTTGTACATAAAGCACATTCAATTAGTAGCACCAACATTTCCTCAGCTGGCCAGAGACAAGCGGTTTGGGTTTGATTCTGCTGCCCTCTAGGAATTGTGCCTGGGACTCCCCGATCTCTCACAAAATGATCTATGTGATGTCCCACAGGGAGTCCACATGGGTTGGGAAATAATATACATTGTCCTTGCTTCCACTTGTCATGCTACACTGTTTGGAACCTAGTCAATTTTTGTAGTTGTTTTTGTTTTGGTTTTTTGGTTGGTTGATTGGTTGATTTTTTGCTATAAAGGGGAGGAAAATGTTCTGTGTTTGTGGAAGTACTGAAGGCTCCTTTATCTGTTGAGTTCATGGTCCCAGATGAAATATCACATATTATTTACATATCATGCCCATGGAGCACAAAGAATATTATGATGCACTAAAGGGGCACAGGAACTAGTTTCTCTTGAACAGTGGAGCAACATCAGGCTTTTATTGCCCTAATAAAGTGTTCAGACAGATTGCACATAGATATCTCAGGAGGACATAGCTAGCTCCTTACTGTGGCTAGAAGAACGTGAGAATGAGGCAGAAATCAGATGAGTGTTATTGGCAGAAGGAAAAGCAAGAAAATGCCCTACATAAGCTATCTAAGTCACTATGGACAGAGATGTTCAGAACCAAGTGTTGGAGGAAAATGCAGGGAGAGTGAGTGAACCACAGCACCAAGAAGGAGGTGAGAAGGAAAAGAAAAGCTCACATCTGCTTAAAACTCTTACCCTCATGCTTTACCCAGCCATTGTGCCACTTCATGCCAAGTTCATGCTCCCTGAGGCACTGGTGGCCACTCCGGCTGCTGCAGTCTTCTTCCCTGCTCTCTAACCATGGCACAGCCACATTAACACCTGTGTCACAAACATCCCTCTCAAAACAGTGAATACCTAGCAAAATAAAGGTCATGTTCATCCTACCTTTCTGGGTTTATTTCTTCCAAACATCCCACAGAAGGAAAGAAGATTTTACCCATGAGCAAAATGGACTGTTCCTGCCTCACTCTTTCTTTTACAAAGGCCATGACTTCAGGTCCTGCAGTGACTCTTCCCAGTCTGGCAGTACAAATGTGGTTTCCCTAGGCCTGCCAGTGTAGCTGCATACTCACTTCCCACCTTCAGGCATGTGGGAGCTGTGAGAGTTTGAGGTTTGGGGATTGCAGAAGTTATTTCACCAGATCTCTCAAGGACTCCTTTACTCAAACACCCTGTTGCAGGAGTGAAGATGTGATATTTGAAACTGTCAGCCCTGACAATTAATCAAAGAGATGAAAATCCGCTCTGCCATTCATCACCACTGATAGAGCTCCTGCCAGCAGAGCTGAGTTCCTCATTTTGCTGCTGATGCACAAGGTGGGAGGTGACCTGGCTCACTCTTGCAGAGCCACCGTGGCTCTGCCACACAGATACTGCAAAAAGCTTGTACACATGTACACACCAGAGACCTGTACAAGCAGTTAGATATGTATGATAGGATTGTCTGAGTTATACAGAAGGTAGCATCTTTTCAGATAAAGGTCAAGGTTTTGAAAAATATTTTACAATTTCAGCTGGGCATCTTTCTGTGTGACCAGTTGAGCTATTACTAACGCCTCATATTTTCACAAAGAACTGAAGAATATTTGGTAGCTCTTGGAAAAGAGATCTTTTCAAGGGCAGAATAAACCCTTGGGTACAAACATTACTATGCTTTACTGTGCTGAGAAGGCAAATCCAAGACCAGTTTGATGCTAGAAGCTGTTGAACACCGTTAGTTGCTGAGAAGTGAAGTGGATGCTTTCGTCATAGTCAAACACTGATGTATCTATAACAGCTTCTAGGTTGGGGTTGATCTCATCCTGTTGATTCTGACTTCTCAGTTGTCTGGGTCTGGTTGAGGAGAAGAAGAATATCCAAAGCTTAAGGCATGCAGTATCAGCTCTTGGGTTTCCACAAACCCAGACCAAAATGTGAACAACCTAATGCTAATTATCCAGCATTTGCTTCACACTAGATATTGTCTTTGCTCAAAGGGTTACTTTTGTTTGCAGACCTCCATGTTATATACAAGTAAATTGCAGTGCAGGTTTAGAAAACTCTGCTCTCAGAAGTCTGTTGTCTTAGGGTTACAGTCACTTCCCAGTATCACCCTCGTGGCAGTTTCAGATACAAATCTCTGTGCATGTGTCCAGGTGGCAGTCACACCCCCAGCTGCAGTATGGAAATACTTTTACTTATAGCCTGCAGGGCCTGGATAGGACAGATATTATTTTTCTTGAACTTTCCACTAAAGCCGGAATCACTTACAGCGTCCTGAAGTCTACCTGACTTTCCCCAAGACCCTGCAGAAATTGGGCAAACTTTGATCTATAAAGTGCATACTGCTACCCAAAATGAAGGGGTGACTGTCACAAAAAGAGAAAGGACTGAGATGTTTTCTCTGCCTTGTTTGCATCCTTGAAGAGTAGCACAGGTGTTGTTAGGCCTCCCAGAGTAAGAATCTCATGTAACAAGACCAAATGCTATGCTGCTAAATGAAGACACGTGGTAACTGTGCACACGAGAGTGGCTGAGTTAACCAAATTACCTCATAGAAATCCACTTAGATAAGACTGTTTCATCACATGACAAATTCTCTGAGCTACTAAAGGATTTTTTTTTTACCTGCTCAATAAAAGTTTCCATAAAAGGGGAGGGGGGAGGGGGGGGGGGCAGAGGGGAGGGGGAAAGAAATGAAAGAAGTCTCTATAAAAAGAAAAGGTTGGGAAGAATCCAAAAAATCTGTATTATTAGGGGAAATGGCATGAAATTACACCAGGGAAGGTCTAGCTTAGACATTAATGGGTTTAAACTGGCAGAGGGAAGATTTAGACTAGATGTCAGGAGGAAGTTCTTTCCAGTGAGGGTGGTGAGGCACTGGAACAGGTTGCCCAAGGAGGTTGTGGCTGCTCCCTCCCTGGAGGTGTTCAAGGCCAGGTTGGATGAGGCCTTGAGTGACCTGTACTAGTGGGAGGTGTCCCTGCCTATGGCAGGGGGTTGGAACTAGATGATCCTTGAGGTCCCTTCCAACCTTATCATTCTATGATTCTATGATTAGGAAAAACCTCTGTACCAAAAAGGGTTATCAGAAATTGGAACAGGTTGCCCAGCAAAGTGGTTGTATTACCACCCCTGAACATATTTACAAGTGGTCTAGATATGGTGCTCAAGGATATAGTGTAGTAGTGACCCTGGTACAATTAGATAATGGTTGGACTCAATCTTGAAGGTCTTTTGCAGACATGGTAATTCTGTGATTACCCCCAAACTTTGCTCTGCAGCCCCAAGAAGCACAGACAAAAAGCAGCAGGACAAAATGAATCAATGGTATTAAAAAGACACTCATGTCAAGAATGGGAAAAGTGTAAAAAGCAAAATCCTGGCTACTAATAAAACTATTAACATGTCATCTTCTGAATTATCTGGGAGCAAAAACAATGAGCAATGTATCAGCTTGCACACTGTGGTCCACGTTGTGAAGCAGGGGCAGGGTCTCCAGCGTTGTGTGGTAGAGCTCTTCCTTCCTTGTCAAGATCGAGAAGCTGACTGTGTCCGAGGACTTTAGCAGTGGCAATAAAATGAGTACATAATGCCACCTTCTGGTTATAGTCGAGAACACAATAAAACCGGCAGAAAGATCGTGTTCTGTCCCTCCTGCACTCCGGTGAACGGTATGTAATGACCTGCTCGTGGAAGTCAAATTTCCTGTGCTGACTTAATCCCAGAGCCAAAATTAATCAGACGTCCTAGCCAACAGGATCGGGAAATGTCATAAATTATGCTGCCTGCAACCTAACAAGAGCATTAACAGCACGAAGAAGGTGGAGTCGTTTTCTGATTAACCACTGTTTAAGTTGCCTAGAGGACCTATGAAACATCCTGCTGGCTGACAAAATGAACATCGTTTTATATTAACCGGTATAAGTAATGTCTTTAAAAGTGATGAATGGTTATGCAGATGCAAGATGGGGACTGTGTGATGGGGTTACCTAAGGGTTGTAAGCTGAGTGACAGACCCCTCTGCTGTTTCCATCCCGCAGCAGGCCACCCCACCATCTCCAGCCTACTCCAGAGAAGACTCTTGTCACCCCAATAGCTGAGTACACTCAGGAAAAGTCACACAACACAATAGATTGGCTTCAGTCAGAGCTAAAAAGTTCATGCAAACAAAACCAGTGGCAAATTTTGTCTTGTTTGTACTGCTTTTTTTCCCCTTTTCTTTCTGTACTGATAGACCGGTCAGTAGCTACGGGAGGAATGGGAAGTGGACGTTTCATCTACCAGTTTTCTATGGCATCCTGAAAAACAGTGTCCCTCTTTTTTGTTCATGGAGATGTTAAGAAGTCACCATGGCTTCCCTTAGCTCTAGTCAGGTGCTGCTGTCCTGGCAGCACATCCTGCACTGGGGCATACAGAGTGTCTGACAGTTATTTACCCCTTGATGCCAGGCTTGACACAACCTCACCACCATGTTCAATCCCTCATCCAGCCTCTGCTTTTGTTCTGGCTGGTTCTTCCAGCCACCGTGACTCCTGCGTAAACCTCCCAGATGTTCTGCTGTTGGGACCACATTCAAATGCCTGTGCTGATTTTTTGCTTATCAGAGAGAGTGAGATATAATTATCCATCACTCCCATGATGTCTGGGGTTTGATGTACGTACAGGTTTAGACACGCCTAGAGCAGCCAGACCTTCCTCCTGCAGCTTATGGTGATCTCTCTGGGGACAGCCAGAAGAATCAAGACAAATCATCAGCAGGAATGACTTTAATCCTGTGAAGAAAATTAAGTAGCAACAAAATACATCTCCTGAAGCCTGACTGAGAACATCCCCACAGGAATTTAACTGGCCTGAAATGATGTGCACCTGTTTCAGACCTGCCTCAAAGTCGCTTCCCTGAGCACTGACAAACCCCAGAGGCTGCACCTTCCATGGGGAAATGTCTTCATTCTTTTGCAGTTTGAAACACCTCATGCCTGCCAAAGCAGTAAAGAAAGTAAATAAATGTGTGATACAGCAACTTACACCCTGCATTAGCACAGAGAAAGGAAAATGCCTCTCATTTAAAAGGCTGATCTTTGGAGCCTTGATTTCTAAAACACGTATTTCACTATGTGCATATTCATCAGCTTCAAGTGACCCCTTCCAGACCTCATGGCCAAGGACTGAGAGGAGCTCAGCTGCTCCCACCACAGGAGCTGCTTTTAAGTGGAGCAACACATGGGCAGTAGGCTGTGCCACAGCTCCTCTATTGCAAGTGGAGTAATCTGGGCTTGCTTTGCCCCTGGGGAGATTGTGGGTGCCCATGTCAGGTGCCCTCCTCACTGGTTCTGCCAATTAAACTAGACAGGGCAATGCTTTTGCCTTTACTAATTGATGCAGCGAGTACATAATTATAGGACTCCCCATTGCTTTGCAGTCTTACCCAGCTATTTGACCAGGTGGAGCACCTTCCTCTCAGTCTGCGACCTGCTTTTCCAGCTGCCCATCATTAAACATCACCCCTCTACCAAGTCCTGGGATGATGAGTGCTCTCCTGACTGCTTTGCATATCAACCATGAAGGAGGTCAGATACTCCCTCTGCTGCTGTCTGCTGCAGACAGATCCCTTGGTGTCTGTCTGCTCTGACCTACTTCTCCCTTTCATTGACTGCCAGCTAAATCTCTGGGGTGTCTGACTTACCCTACATGTGTGGATGCTGTGCCTGCCCACACACCTCTCTTTTCTCCTGGTGGTGAATTAACCCTTTATTTTAGGCATGGGAGTGGCCTGCACTGATTTTCCCAGCCAAGCTGTGATCTACTCCATGCTAAAACCAATAAATACAACAAACAGGACCACCTGTCTGGAAAGACTGTTGATCGAGGAGTCCCTGGGGTACAGTATGAAGATCCATTCATCCTTCTCGTCTCTGTTTGACAGAAGGACTGGATTTGAATTAAGTCATTTCTCATATCTTGCAAGACCATTCAGTGTCCTGGAAAATGAAAACAAGGTGCATGTAGCACAGAAAACAGCTATAATGGCAAATGTGGGCTGGTCCAAGCATCTCTGACCACGGAGTGTTCCTGCCTCTAACCCCAGGCACTGCAGAGAAGAGGTTCCTAGGCTGAGCCTGGGACATTGCAGAGGAGCTTGAACTGGCCAAGCCACTCGCCCTGTCGTGTGATTTTGAAAGACCAAGCTTCACACACAGCTGGGGCATTTCTGAAGTCTACCAGAAGAGTGATGATTATCTGTTCTATTGTGACACCTGCAGAAACCCACTCATTCTCTCTTTCACAGCCAGCAGACAGAGGTAACAGCAAGAAAACAGCTAGTATCAATTTCTTATTACAACTGTGCCTTGACCAAGGATCAAGCATGCAAAGCGTGCACTGAACTCATCGACTGCTTTTCAATTGCCCCTGTCTGACAAGAGGAGATGTTGAATAAAAGAGACAACTTTTCCTGTATTGCTGGCTGTCTTTGAATCATGCCATGCAGATACTTTGGGGAACTATGAAGGTGAGGAGCTGCGTCAGTAACCCCTGCTGTGTGTCACGAATGCACATCCTCTGCCACACATGAGTGTGCTGTGTCTAGACACGGCTTTAGAGATGACTGTGTATGTGGCCTGTGAGTTGTGTGTGTTGCAGGAAGAAAAATCCATGAAAATCCTTTTTTCCTTACAAGCTCCCCCATAACAGCAGCTATTCACAGAAGGAGATTTGAGCCTAGATTCTCTCTACAGAGAGGTTGAGGGTAGGGGTCAAGCTCAAGTACTCATATGAAAAGTTGAGAGATGGCTCTGAAAGGTTACATGATGATATAACCTAATGTAGAGAGAATTTATAGAGAAGGTTTTACCAGGAGTCTCTGAGTCTTTGTGCTGGTACCATTAAGGGCTGGATGCCGACAAATATGTATGAGCTGAGCTGCAGGTGCTGAGCCAAGTCTCTGAAGGATTCAGCCTGGGTCCAGGCTTAATTTCTTCTTGCTGAAAAGGGCTTGTGCTGAGTCTTAGCATTGACACATTTAACAGGAGAACAACCAGGCACTCCAAGATTTAATACAAGACTACACGCACAGAGAAAGCAAGTGAGAAGAATTTTGATTAATTGCTGTGCATTAATTTGCTGCTGCAGCAGATGGAATATTTTGCTTCAAGCTTTTCAGAGAGACAATATGAAAATGTCTTACACAGTTGACTGACTTTGCAGTCAAGTCCATTTGTTGTTGGTTACCTCTCAGTCTTACATTAGTGAATGAACAGGACAAGCGAAAAAACATCCTTTTGCTTCCTAAGGCAGCAAAGCTTGCTGATCTAGCATAAAAAGAAGTGAACTACAACATGAGCTAGTTTAGATAGACTCAGAGAGCATAGAACCCCCGTTTAAAAGACTGGCTGTTACACAAACCCTCATCTTGTACTTTTTTAAAAGAAACGTTCTCATAGCTTTTACTCTAACAACCTAATCAGAGATAGTGTCAGCTCAGGAGAAGGAAAGGTAGAAACCCAGAGCTGAGCATGAGCAGGTACTTTGAAAGTAAACACTTTCATCTTGTCAGGAGCAGTTTGTTTGTGTCTTATCCAGAACTCTGAAGAATCATAAACACAAATACTTCACATGGTACTTTGAATTTAATAGCTCACGTGGGCTACTCTCTGAATTACTGCTTTTTATTTTATGACTGAATTAATATTATATACACAGGAGCACATTTAAAATACCCAACAGGATAAAAGAAATGATTGCTATGTTGAAAAAATATAAATTTTTATGCACAGAAGTTATTAGTAAAGCCACATTCCCCAGTCTATTAATGTGCACACATCTAAATTTTCCTCTTTTTTTCTTTTCTTTTGACCTTTCTTTTCAGATACTACAGCATGTTATCTTAAAGCTTTAATAAAGCAGTAATTCACTTGTGCTTTTTATGGCCTACTAATTTGTCTGTTGTGCCATATATTTGGTTTCATAACTTTTATATGCAAATCAATAAAAACTCCTTTGATATTTCATTTAAATCATTGAATAATTAACACATCCCAGCCCCCAAGACAGCTAAACCATGAAATGGAGAGCTAGCACTCACAAAACTTCAAGTAAAATGGAATGAAACTTAAGACTTGGATAAATCCTTTCTTTTTTCTTTTTTTTTTTTTTTTAAGTAGAAAAAATGTACTTGTGCATAAGGGGGGAAAAAGGGGAGAAAAATCTCATGCCTGGTTAAAAACTACTCTGAATGTGTATGGCAGATGAAAATGAAAAGAAGGGAAATAGAAGGAGGCTAAGATATTGGCATGAACCCCTTTCAATATGTTATCTGAGTTCTATGAAATGGAAAATGTGGTACAATTCCTATGGCTCAGGATTTCCCAGCTCCTGTGCCTTGCAAGGGCTTTGTGGTGCAGCTTGTAGAAGCAGATCGCACACATGCTTGAGGCATGCTGCCCTCTCCTAGATTTAACTCTCTTCCCCACACAACCAAAGCTGTTGGACCGATTCTGGCTCCTCCAGGCATCATGGTGCTCCTGGATTCATTTTTAGGCTGGCTTCTCACAGAATCAAGAAGGCTGAAATCTTATCTCTGCCAATAGTTCTTTTCCAAGTAGCCTCTAAGTGCAGGGCCCAAGTCTACATTTCATAGAGCAGTAAGATATCAAAAATAGGAAAGTTCCTGCAAGTGTCATGAAAAATAAGAGGTCATACAAAGGCAAGAGAACTGAAGTGTCCTAATTATAAAGGCTGAATCCTGAGCCCATGGAGAAACCAGGCAGCCAGACAGTCCAAAAGGACTCTGATTTAGTTGTGACTTGGTGCTGGGCTCGTACCAGGTATTAAATCTTGTCAAGGTGTGAGCCTTATTCCTTAGATCTGTAATAAACTCCCCATTTTCTACTCAGCAACATCTCACTAGTTCTGAAGATAAAACCCAGAAACATGAAGCCTGTGCAAAGGAATGTTTGAGGCATGCCAGAGTTTGCAAATAGCTTGTATTGTTAACATCGGGAGGTGGGTCTTTGGTATCCTCCTGTCTAGTTTAACCTTAGACAGAATATAAGCTTCACACAAGGAGAGGACTATACTGAAATAAAGATTTGGATCAATGAAGGATGCATGGTAATGCCATAGCATTTTCTATTTGTTTGTCAACCACTGAGAGAAAGTTGTTGTCCAAAGGAGCAATGGCTTACTCAGGGGATGCTAATTACATTCTCTCTCCTTTGTCCACGATACCAGCAAGAGCAGAGACAGAGTAAACCCCATGTTGGCCTGGCATTTCATTCTCTAACAAGGACAAGGTTAAAAAGAAAGGAAAATCTGCTCTAACATTACTGAATGCTTATGTTGCCTATAGAGAGCTGGGACACAGGGCTAATCATTATACAGATGCATTCAAGGTTGAGGGCACACTGTAAAGGCTTACTGGTTTCACATGGGCATTAGAAAAGTGCTTGATGTTATGGGTAATATATTACCCATAACATTGACTACTCTCACTGCTATCTTGAAATAATTTTATGTTAATTCTTTAAATGTCAATTATTTCTGTGCTGCACTTCTAACTTCCAAGTTATTTCTTTTAAATTGTTGCATACACCATTTAACAGGTTCTGTGCTAAAGGTCCCATCTTTTTAGTATTGATTTTCTTTTATATCTTTGCAGTACAGAACTAGCAAGAACACCCTCTCAGAGTCCTATCACTGGTTTGTCTCTATTGATTCTGGTATATTTTCAATAATATACATTTAAATTTGTGAGCTTTGTTTCATTGTGCTTGTAAACGTTTTAATTTATTTTCTGTTTCTTTCTTCTAGTTAAAATGGACACAGTCATCTAGGGTTATTGTGGAGAAGCCTGAGTCATGTACTTGACTTTTCAGACCTTACAGATTATTATCTTTGAATTTTGGGTGAAGCCTGGCTGGTTTTAATCAACTCATGTCTTTGTATGCTACATCAATCTCAAATCAACTCATGTCTTTGTATGCTACATCAATCTTAAAATGGATAAGAAAATTGTTTATTAAATTCTTTAAGCAGTAGAGTTCCTGTAATTAACTGAGGACCAAGAAAGAAGTACTCACCCTTTTTAGAGCCCTGAGCCTTCAGATTACACAGTCAAGTCCCAGTGAGTGCTGGCATCATTGACTAGGTACAGCCGTAGTTGCAACAGATCATGGTGTCAGGGGAACACAGCAGAACTGTACCAGGAGGTGCACTCTGACTCCCCTTGAGAACAAAATGGTTTTACCCATGTTTTGTTTCACCATCTTAAGTCTGCAGCTACTGGATTCAAAGAAGAAACTGCAAAGAACAAGCCCAAATGCAAGCCACAGCACAACTGGACCTTGCTGACTCCCTCAAAATCACTGCACCACAGCAGTACCACCAACTCTTTACACAAGATTACACAGAATGCCCGAGCTCTCTTTTCAGCTTGAATAGCTTGATTTTTTTTCCCCCTTTAAAAACTGATGGATACCTATAAATTACATTCTACTCAAAGATGCATTCAGTTAGTAGCTCTATTTACTCCTTATGTTTACTGCACCACTTAGCAATTTCACCTCATGATACACCACCCAAGCCCAAGTGCTGCTGAAGCCAGCAGCAAAATTCGCTTTTTTGTAGCTGTGCCACCAACCATGTCCTTTAGTCACAGGCCCCCAATGGTGAGAGCTGCTTCTCCTGCTTCCTTCTCCTGAGCTCAAGGGAGTCACAGTCCTGTGATGGTTTGGGAGTTACCCGCCACCCCCCCTTTGTAAAATGACCCAGACTGGAATTCAGCTGGCTGGAAATTATGGACTGAAGCTCTATTTACAGCTGAGCACAATATACAAGCAGATATATACACTACATATAGGAATATTTACAGAAATACACAAGTTAAAGGTAATACAGAAACACAACACCCCTCAGAGAAATCAGAGACCCCATGAGGGGCTCCCAACCACACTTCCACCTTCTCCCCACCCCTATACCTTACCCCAAGGTTTGCCTTATGCGCAAGGTGAGTTTGGAAGATAGACATGGGGAGTTAGAAGGAAAGTGGTTAGAGAGGTTACTCGGCAGAGAGGAGAAGCCAGAAGCTGCTAGACAGCCCGAGACGCTGTGCCCCAGGGACTGACTGCAAGCCCAAGTGGCTTATCTTTGTTTTGAGTTCTTTTCTTACACATCTCAGCAAGCCTATGAGTGAAGTAGACATTACCTTTGTTTCCTTTTCTCAGCCTGTAATATAATTTTCTATATTAAAATATTCCAATTGACCTCAAACCAGCACAAGCCCACAGGCACCAAATCACAGCAAAGTTCCCAAAGGGCCACTTGAGAACCAGGAAAGCAGCAGCCAGCCTGGATCACAGGTCCTGGTTTAACCACAGCACTGAGAAACCCTCCATAGGGAAAACTTTACTGCAAGAGCACCAAGATAGTATACAACAAAAAGAGCAGCAACAGGAGCAGCCAGCAAAGTGCTGTGAGATGCCACAGGGAAAATGTGTAGCTAAACTGCGGCTCTGAGAGGACTCACCAGCTTTTCACCATCACTTTGTGGAAGATGAAAGCTCAGATCTGTAAACCTCCTTCCCGGGGGGATTTATCAACGTGCACTAAAAAGTGACACACAGGGATGTTATGGGCTTCCAGAATTGAGGTTTTAACATAAAATGACTGAGAGTAACCTGCAAAAATAGCAGTTGTGGGTGAGCCTTCAGGCTGTCAAAAGACACATAAATGTGAAACTACCACCAGAGGCCAGATCTTCAGCTGGTCTAAATAAGTAGAGCTACTGCTCTGCTAGCTAGCTGAGGAGATAACCTTCTCCGTGTATTGGAAATCAGTCAAAAATGTAGCAGTGACGCACAACTGGCAGTACAGTGTTTGGGTTAGGGGTAAGGTTAGGGGCTAGGCTTAGTGTCAGGGCCAGGGTCAGGATCAGGGTTAGGGGTAAACATTAGGGTCAGGATTAGGGTTAGGGGTAAGAATTAGGGTCAGGGTTAGGGGGTAGGGTTAGAGTTACGGTTAATATTCAGGGTCAGGGTCATCAGCATTAAGCTTTGTGGTTAATGGTCTGGGTTACGGTTAGGGTTAGGATTAGATTTAGGGTTAGGGTTAAGTGTTAGGATTAGGTTAGGGTTAGGTTTGGGTTAGGTGCTAGAGTATGGGGTTAGGGGGTATAGGTGTTTGAGGGTAGGATTATGCCTATGGTTTAGATTTAGCGTTACAGGTTAGGGTTAAGATTAGGGTAAGGGTCATAGTTATGGTTCTGGTTAGGTTAGGGTTAAAGTTAAGTGTAGTGTTAAGAGTTAGGATTAGTCTTTGGTGTTAGGGTTAGTGTTTTTCCAAGGCCTTTTTTAAAATTTGTGATCATGTCCTCATGGTAGGGAAAATAAGATAAATAAATTCATCCTCTCTTTGAGAAATTGAAATCAAAGCAAAAAGGAAGGTTAACTCATGTTGTCTCCTGCTCTAAAATTTTATTCTTATCACTGCTTGACCTAAGTACCAAACAAACCCAATTTTACAAATCAACAATGATGGCTTTAACACGTACATTTCCCAAATGCAAAGGTTTTGCTTTGCTATTAAAATTTAATTAGTAATTAATATTTATGTAGCCATTGGCTGGAATTCTGCAAGTTACATAAATATTAGCTTGTGGCTGACTTTTACAAAAACATCCTTGCATCTGAAATTTATTTGTGTGACTCTCTATTACTTATTCATTAATTCATGTATAATTCCAACTCCTCTTCATTCCAGATGGAGTGGGAGGGAAGGGGGGGGAACTCTCTGGGGACTGATGTGCATGAGTTTAATTCTCAATTTAGTCTCTATCTCTACAAATTAAACATTTAAAAATTCTAAACAGAGTGTTTAGTGATGCTTACATGTTCAAATCCCTCAGTCTGCAAGAACTGGAGTTTCTTTACTTATGTAATGATACAACTTGAGAGCAATACACAGCACCTGAGCAGAAAGATTACTTTTTACACTGTGCTTTTGGCAAGCGAAGGAGTTCCTACACACACACTTTTACTGAGGTCAGTGGTTGCTTCCTGTGCAACATGTGAGTTAGAGGGTGAATAAAAAACTTAGGTGGCAGAATGTTTCTGAATTTTGAGCCACAGAAATATCAAAGGATCACCTTTAGGGAAGTTATTTTGCTATTAATTATTCATTTCTAGCATGCCATCCTCATCATGAAGGGCTTCTCATCCAAGAAATATCTGACTGGGAAATTTAGGCTGGCAAGAGCACATCATTATGTTGGCCACACAGATGGCCCAGTTGCTCACACCATCCCAAGAGCCACAGCACTGGCCACCACACATAGGGAAGGATTGTTGCTGATTAAGGGGCTATGAGAACCACCTCTCCATCATCCTACATCTCTGGACTAGACCCATTTTGGCAAACAACTCCTGACAGGCTTTTGCAACTGGGACAGCTGAGAGGAGATGAGTGAAAAGGTCCTGTGAACACTGGAAAGATAGAAAGGAGAGGCAGCTAAAAAGCATCATTACAGAGCAGCTTCAGCTTCCCTGACTCAATATTTAAAAGTGGGAGGTTGGGGTTGATGGTTTTCCCTCCTTGTCTGGGCCATTATGAAAGTTGAAGTCACACACTACTCCTCTCCCTTGTAATACTCTGATGTGTGATAGCTCTCAGGAGCCCCTGATTCCCAGAGGGTAAATATCAACTGGAACGGAACAGTGACTGCTACATGGTTAATTACTGCAGGGACTAATCAAACAGTTACAGAACAAGCCTTTGGAACAAGTAATGGTGTGAGTGATGTACAAGTGCTCAAGTCAGGCTCATTCGCAGCTCCAGGAACACGTGAGGAGCCAAGGAAGAGAGGGACAGTACTAGGGCACATATATCTGCATAGTGAGGATATCCGTTCTGCAGCAGTGCAACACAAAAAAAAAACCAAACCAAAAAAACACTTTGATAAGAGTTCTGAGATGTAACAAAGTCAAGCAGGAAGGAGAAATGCTCTGTTTGCTGAAAACAGGGAGATTTGTCTTTCCTTGGAGTGGATATCTGGCCGTGGACCATGACCATCGAGGCAGCCCTTTGAAAGCAGAGAAGGACAGTTAATGCAACTCAGTCTTTTTAAGTTCACAGGAAGAAGAGAGATTGCATACATCTTAAATTTCTCCAGCTCTCCCACTACAAGCCACTTCAAGCACCTCTGCTTGCCTCTCTGAGCTAGAAATGCAGTGGTTTTTGAATAGTCACTCCTGTTCTCCAAAGAGCTACCTTATGAAAATAAGGTTGTGCAACCTTAAGACCCCAATAATTTGGACTATAAATTGTTAAGCAAAAGAGATTCTTCCAGTTTAAATGATGCTGTGTAAGCCACCTAATAATCACACAGCACCACAGGGTACCACATTAGACAGGAGAGATGTGGGGCATTAAAAGATGCTACTGGCAAGCTTTCAGAGCAGATTTTGCACGTCTTCTGAAGTGGATATTAAAACTCACAGTTCATCATTAAAGAAGCCTGAAGAGATCAAAATCCCAGCAGCTAAAATGATGCTTCACCTGTATCTCTGCTCCTTAAGGAAGGGAAATAAATCAAGGTGCTAGTTTATACCCACAGCAATCCCCAGGGCACAGAAAGCCCTCACTTCTTTCTTAACCTAGAAGAAAATAAGTCCCTGGAGGTATCAGGAAACTATCCAAATTTTCTCATGACCACTTGTCTTACGTCTCTGTAATTGAAGAGAGCTGATATCTCCTGACAGTATTAGCATTACAGCATATGACAAGCACAAAACTTTATTTTAGTCACAAGGTTTCTGCCTGGCATAACCAGCTCTTCCTTCTGTACTGCTGTATTCAGGACCTGTGTGCATCCAGACACAGCTCTCTATTCTGATTATTCCATCCCATTACATGAAGGCAGTGATGGTTGGAAACATTTGTTAGTAGCACAATTTCTGTCTCACATTATCTGAATTCTGCTGATAAGATTAAGCTATACTCCTAAACCGTATTGGTTTATATTTCACATGTACCCGGCATCTCTTGGAAAGCAGCATCAATGTTATATGGATTCACTCTATTGCAACTGAGTTCCCAATAAAATTGCAAAAGTACCTTAAAATAATGCAATTTCAGGAGATGTTAAAAAAAAATTTAAAATTTTTTTAAAATTTTTAAATCCATCTAGGTCTTTAAAGGAATTTATATGTAATGAAGTAGGAGACAGCTCAGTTGCAGCATTATAGAGACATTTAAAACAATATCTCCTATTACTACAGAGAGCTCACACTGTTGTGGGATTTCATGTAGGCTGGCGATGCCTCAACTCCACCTCATGTGAGCTGCATGCTTCAAACACAAGGAATCTGAATGCACCAGTCTGTTAGCTGGGGTTTTGGAGAGGCTGCAGATCTCTTTCTACGGGGATGGAAGAGTATGCAGAGAGCACTGTGATACCTCTTCCGTTCTTGAGTTCAAAACCATCCCTAGAAGGCTCTGCTTTTTCAATTTTACTGATTCTGTTGTGATCCTTAATCAGCAGCTAATGCCTTCTTCCTCCTACATCTATTTTTTTTTCTTATTTTTCTGTTTATTTTTCTTTTTTTTTTTTAAAGAATGCTGTGTCCTAGAAACAGCAGGCTGTAAATCTGTTCTGCCTCAGAACTTGACTCCCACCGAGCTGGGAATTTCAATATTGTATATAACATGCAAACATTATATTTCTGTGATAAAATTTCCAAAGAGATGATGGTTGGCACTAGAGGCAGTGTGAAGGCAGCTCATGTCTAAGTTTTAGATACGTTTGTATTCCTCCCCGCTTCATTTAGCTGACAATTTGCAGGTCAGACTTGACCCAGAGGATTTATTTCTCTGGCTCATCACCAGTGCTTGAGAGGAGACAGAAATTACTGCTGGGGCAGCGTGTGTTACCCTTACAAATGAATACTTTGATGCCTGTGTTTAGTGCTGGGGACCACCTCTGCCTAGGTGTGGCCACTGGAGACAGGGAAATCAAGCAGCTCTGTGCCGTGCTTGTGTACAGCCGGCACTTACAAGGGGCCTCACAGCCCGGGCCACCAAACCCGCCCTGTCCAGCAGCTCGGTGCCTCAGTTTGCCCGAAGGAGAGCAGGGGATCCCAGCCATGCCCAGTCTTAGCCGTTTCCCCGAGTCGGGGTTCGAGCGGGAACCGCCGAGGACCCTGCCCCCGCAGCGCAGCGTGCACAGCCCCTTGCCGGGCTTGCGTCTCCCTCTGCTGCCACTGTCCGGCTACTGCCGCGGGAAAGAGTTTGCCGAGGGACCGGAGATGCTCAGCACAAGCAACCTTAGGCAACAGAGGGGTCGGGGAGAGTCGCATTCACACCGGGAAAGGCTTTTCAATGGCTGAAAATAAAGGAGAAGTTAAAAACAAACAAACCAACCCGAGGGAAAGAACACACAAACAAACAAAACAAAACCAAAACAAACAAAAACACCACCACAACAACAATACACACCCAAAACCGTACATTATACAATTTGACAGGAAGTGCTTGGGAGGATTAGGAGAGTCATCGTCTGCTCCATGGTACAGATCTGAGATATCTCCAGCACACTGCAACTTTGATAGGTGGCTGCAAGACCCACTCACACTTGTCCACAGTGTGGTGCCAGCTCAGTCCCAGTCTGAAGAAGCAGAGCTCGTCTGAAAGGGTGTCCACACAGGCCCATTCTACAACCCTGTCAGCACTCCCACCCCTGACTCTCCCCAAGGGCAGATCTTAGTGCCCTCAGAAGCAGCAGGTCTGACAGAGCTGGGACAGCCTGGGACAGTTCAGACACTTGTTTGGGGGTGTACATTCCCTGTCTTTACTGTTTGCATAGAAGCCAGATACACTTGCTCACCAACTAAAACCAAATTCAGCTTGTTTCTACTTATTGTACAAACTGCAAACAGAAGTGAAAGGAAAACTGAGCAGTTTAACACCTTCACCTTAGAAAAGGACATCCCCACCTGAAAAACAACAGCGACATGAATATGCCACATACGTACAACTTGTAGAGACTTACTTCAGAGTAGCAGCTCTGGGCAAGGTCACTTGGTGAAATGCAAATAAAACTTTTCATATTGCTTAGCAAGCACAGGGACAACTCAAGAACTCTTCAGAAAGCATTTCTCTTCAGGGCATGCAGCTTCCCTGGAATGACGTAGCAGCTGCTTGTGGAGTAAAGCCTGCAGAGCTGTATGACTTCTGTATTGTAGTAATTACAAAGACTTTAGAAAATTGAATCAAATCTAACAAAAACCAAAAAATAGAATCTATTTAAGACACTTTTTTGATCCCCTTGAGTCTGAAAGTTCCCTTCTGTATCCATACCCTCAGTATATCTGGAGGCAAAAGAAACAGTGTTATCTCTGTGTGCACCAGGGGAAATCAGGAGACAGAGGATGTATGGGCAGGCTTTTCAGAAGCAACTGACAATTCTGAGTCCCATATTTGGGGTATGCTACTCGAGAGAGGCCTACTTGCATTGGTGAAAATAGCATCTTTGATTGGAATCCAGCTTAGCTACCAGAAGCTAAACAACCCAACTTGAAAGACTTAAGAAAAAAAATATTTAAAATCACCAGTTACTACCAAAATGTTGACCCAAATTACTTACTTGTCTTGTATTCTGCAGGGGAAATATGATGGGACCAAGTGTATTGAACTACCTGCAAATTGGTGGGTAGCATTCAAAAAGCCCAGGTCTCCATCCTTCAGGACACTGGACATCCCTACAGGGCTTGTGTCTGCAACACCTAGCATCCAGAGCTCAGCTCTAAAGTCCTACAGCTGCACAGCAAAGCACATCAGTGTGAGGGGTGCTGGGGTTAGTTAATCATCAGGAAGACAGCAGGGAAAACTGTTTGTTAAAAACTCTTGTTCCTTTTCTTTGTACATCCTCAACAAATATCAGCATGCAGGCTTCAGCAACATGGTGCCCATCACTGACTGATGGGTACCTGTTATTATCTTTGCTGTGTCATCCAGAGTTGACCTTGGGAAACAGATCTAATATATATTCATAACACCATTTAATTTCATCATTAGCTCTTCTGTATACCTAATTTATCACCATAACTATGTCAAAGTGGGAAGACTGCAATCTCCTTGCCAATGTAATGTTGATGCAGTAACAAGACAACAGTGAAGAGGTTACTAATCTGCTGTTCTGCCTTTCTGACTCCCCGACCTGGTTGGGGGGGGCGGGGGGGAGCCTGCAGAAGAGGCAGATGTTCTTTCTCAGCCATGTCAGTCTACTAAACAAGCTGAATGAAGTTGTTGCTCCAGCAATTACTCTATTTGTGCCTTAAACACATTAATAAGATTGGGTTGGAAGAGGGTATTTCCACTATGTATCTTCATTAAAAATTAGAAAGGTGTTGAGAGAGCATTAACATCATAAATCATAATTTGGATGTGACAGCATGTCAACAAGTAACTGATGTATAAACCCGCCTTTGATTTCAAGAGCATCTGGACCAGCAGTTAGCTTAGGTTTAGCCCTGCCAAAGGAAACACGTTGACACAAGAATAAGGCTTATCTTTTGTGTAGTCATCAATCAGCTGATCATAAAATACACCACAAAGCCACAAAATCTCTGTGAGAGAGCCAGAGAAATCTCAGTCTGGAGAGGCGAGTGACAAAACTAAGGGCACTCAGCAAAGTGGTAGAAGAGTTGAGCTCAATCCTCATTACACTATTCTGATCACAACATAACACAGCCCTCTGTCACCTCCAAGAGTAAGCAGCAGCATTTGGGTCCACCTTATTCCTAGATCTGATCTCTACATCTCAGGTGTAAGACAATCACCATTGTGCTCAGTTACTTTGCAGCACTACAATGCCTGATCTCAACAGCATTCTGGTCATCTGACATGCTTCATGCCCCTCTCTACAGCCAGCTCTTCTCTCTTCCGAGGTCAGTGAACAAAGGTCCTGCTTGTAGTCACATCTAGGAGAAGGGGCCACAGCTGACAGTTGTGCATGGCTATGTGCAGAGGGACATGGCTGCAGCTCCTCTGATGCACACACACAGCCAGCACCTGCAGAAGATCAGCACGAAAACATGTTCCTAGGACCTCCAGGGTATGGCAGAGGCACATCTCGCAGCCAGGCCAAATTCAGTCAGTTGCTTTAGAGAAACTTATAGGTTCTGTAGGCTCACAGCAAAGGGTAAAAAGCCTGTCCTTAACAGGCAGCAGAAACAATATCAAGATGCCAGGGCAGTGCTCAGAAATTCCTAAAGAAACTCCATTTGCCACCCAGGAGCTGGAGATTGTCACAGACATAATTAAGACAAGTCCTTCCAAGAGCAGACTGTATGAAGAAGACAGAACTGTTTTGCTAAGGAGGCCTGGAAAATCCCAGAAACACATGGGAAAAACAGCACCAGAAGCTATTTACAAGGAAGTGCAGAGGAGGACAAAGGACAAAGCAGAGGAGGAAAATATGGTGGGGGAAAAAAAAAAAAAAAAGTGTACTGCAAGAGCTGTACTCTAAACAGTGAAGGGTACATCAGCAAATGCCACACATGGTCATTGACAGTAATTACTGCAAGATAAATAATTTTGTCAAAGCTTCAGGAAAGAGGAGGGGGAAAGTATTGCCAATTTGAAGTGATACAATTAAGAAGAATGTAGAAGGTAAACAGTCAAAAGGACAAAAGATGGTAAGTAGGTTGGGCTCCTGGGCATTTCTCAGCATCACACAGTAAAAACCCCAAACCTGTAAACAAATGACACAAAATTAAAGCTTGGCAGGATTCAAACACCCCTGAGGTGATTCTAAATTACACACAAGTTTTTCAGATGCTCACATACCTTCTTTGGCAACATGTGAGATAACTGGATATATCTCTATGGGTGAGAGGGACCTGAAGAGATATCACACCATGCTGTGTGGATGCCTGAAACACAGATGTCACATGGCACCAAATGAAAGCTGAAGGACTCAGTCCTAGGTCTGGGACATGACAAGCCTGAGAATGGAGGAAGAACCAATAGCACTCTCAGTGCTGAGTGTAGTCCACTCAGATGCAGTGGACTACATCCCAAACTTCCTCAGATTCAAGTGCTAAAAGGTTCTGCTAAAAGACCCCAGTCTTTAAGCACATGAATAGTCACAGGTACCTCTCTGTCTGTGGTGCGTTAAGAGAAAATATAAAAGCAACACAACTGACAAGAGGTAGCCCAAGACAGAGTTTCCATCCATGGAACAGCTATCAAGACATTTGCACAAATCCAAGCAAGCCAAATAGTGCAGTGAACGTATCTCCATCCAAGTGCCTACCACCAAGCAAGTCTTACCTGACTTGGCAAAAGGATAAAAAGATATGGATGCCAGTTCTGGATATTGGCATGAATGGTAGCATGGAAAGTGGTTTCCTTGCCTTGTTTTGAGCACCAGGATCCAAGTACAGATGGCTGAGACTGTCATTTGGGATGAAAAGTACAGATGCTGCCAGCAAGACACATTAACAAGACTCCCAGGGATCTGTGTCATCACTGATAACATTTAGGGGTAGAGACGAGCAGACATCTTGCTGGAAGCTGTGACAGTTAAAGAGTACCACTGGTTTTGTCAGCCAAAATAATAGGAAACAATTGAACATGTTCAGTACCACCAAGTTGAAATTAAGCATTGCTGCGCTGATCACTTCATGATCACTCAAAAGCAGCCCAGGAGAAGTTCAACACAGAGTAAAACTACTAAAGAAAAACTCATCTGATAAAGGCCATTGACTAAACATTGATGGATGCCCCAAAAGTCTCCCCAGTGCTTGCTAGTCAAGGGAACAGCAACTTGTTCAGGTGAGCTTTGTAAGCTATCTCTGCTGCAGCCAAGCCTGACCAATCCCACAAATGTATCTTTGCCATGCTCCCCAGCTCTGCAGGAATATTGCATCAGACAGGTCTTTTGGTAGTACTTAACCCCTCACACCCATAAGAGAAAGCTGGCAGTCCCAGCAGAGGCAGCCTGGTTTCATTACTAGCCTTTCTTTCTGCGTCGGCCTTGCCACCAGCAGTTAAACCCTTAAGAAAAGGGTTCACCAACCACTCAGCTGATCCTCTGTCAGGGCCCGCATTGCTATAGACCAGGAATGCTCAGGACCTTGTCATTACCTTAGTAAGTTTTAACCAGTGGAAAGCCACCCCCAGCAGCATGGTACTAGAGATTTCTATGCACCACAGTGACAAGGGCATACCCTCATTAGATCTGGGCTCAGCACCAGGAAGGGGTAGTTTCAGCAGTAGTGGGTGAAGCAGTTGAAGATTGACCCCCTCCTCATGGCTGCTCCATATGGATGCACAGAGAATTTCACCATGGATATCCTCTGCACATGGAAACACACCTTCAAAGATGGAAAGGAAAGTCCTCCACTGGACTTTGTTAGTGCCATGCCCAAAATCCTCCCAGAATCACCTGCTACTGTTTCCTGAGCCTTTAAGTGGGGGGAAAAAAAAAAAAATTGAAGTGGAAGTATTCACAGCACAACCTGTGGAAAAGTGAGGCTCCTAGCCCTGGACCCCAGAAGGGGCAAAGGGAAACATGGGAGTGGGGAGAGCTGAAGGATTCCTCTCAGCAACCCAGCAGAGGTTGAAGCCACTGAGTGCCAGTGAGCTGAGAAATCCCCAGTGTCAGCTACCAGCTGCTTCCCCTCCTTCCCCACAAAGTGGAGCTGCACTGCCTGGTTTTAGGCGAGTCACAACCGAGGCCAGCTTCACTGCTCTGGATGCAGCTTTCCAGCCAGCCAGGCTGCATCTCAGCACCCGGCAGCATGCATCAGATCTGCATGAAGCAGAGGCATCTGATCTGTCCAGTCTGAGTCTGGGCTCGTGTTTTTCCAGCCACAGGACGGCAGGTGACAGCTGATGTGGTATAAAGTTTGTTCATGCAGTGTTACTGTAGCAGTGCCACCCCAGCAGTGCCTTCAGTGCATGCTTGGATGGGTGGAGGGACTTTATGCAACATCACCATTTTGTGGAATTGGATTCCAGTATTTTTGCTCTGCTATCAGGAAACTTAGAGTTGTCTTTATTGTATCATCAAATCACAGTACACGAGAGGTATGAAGAACTGGGAAGTCTCCATCTCTCTGTCAGGAATGCTAGTAGGTTGCCAACTCAGTGAACAAAGGTGAGCTAGACTCCTAATAAAATGGAGATGTTCCTGAACTGTATCTGCACTGCAAAACTGACCAGAGATACAGACTGTAACAGATGAGTGAAATGTAGTCATTGATCTGCCTGCTCTGGAGAGCAGATTGAATGAAGATAACATTTCTTTTTCTTCTGGAAAAAAAAAAAAAAAAAAAAAAAAAAAAAAAGAGGGTTTTGTAGAGATTAAGAGAGGGGGGAAAAAGAAAGGAAAAAAACAACAAAGTAAAACTAAAGGCAGCACTTCAGTAATACCTCATGGACTCCTTTCTTCAATGTAAAAAAAAGAAAAATACAAACCCCAAACATTTCAGAACATACTTCTTTTGTGCAAAGCCCAGTTTCCCTTTGCAAATTAGAAAAATGCTTTACTGCAAGTTTTCAGATAGCCCTAGCACCTTGTCCATGGAATCACCAACCAGTAGGTATGCAGAAAACACCTGGTTTATTTAAATAAATTCAATTCTTCCTGCTCATTTCTATATTCTCCAAGGAAGAATGTGCTTGTAATATGTTCAAAAAGCCACAGACATGCACTATCTGTGAAATGGAAGTCACCAGGCTTCCTTTCTGTTAATGTTGTCTCTCTGCACTGTATTGTCTTCTAGACAACTGAAATCTCTGTGTGCAACAATAACATCTCTGGCTCTCATGCACGAGGGGAACTGTGCTGCCTCTGCTGTTGCTGATGCAGCCCAACATGCTTCAGCAGCATCCTGTCCAACCTTCTCCCTAATAAAGTTATGCTTTCCATGTGACAACACTACTATTTTCTTTCAGTAAGTGTCTTTATCCTCCTGAGAGCAGACAGGCCAAAACACAAAATGGCAAAGAAATGCTTTTTCATACCTTGGATTAACTAGGTGATTGCAGCAATAGCTGTGATGAGTTTGTCAGCCTCTGTCCAAAGGAGTGGGGCACGAATCTCTGTCCACAGGACAGTAAATTTACAACTTATCACACAAGTAGTCCTGGCCCAAAGTAGCTAGCCTACCCAAACCATTGGAAGCTGGATACTTGCTTGGGCACTCACTAAGAATCCAAATGAGCCCAGGTTGTGCTTTCTCAATGTCTCGTTTGCTGATCTTTTCTCAGCATTACGTTTATTGCATGGAAATAGCCAGTTTGCCAAGTTGGTGCTCTGGAAACAGTGAGCACCTGTAACACAGGTGTCTAACCTGGCAGTGTTGAAAAATATGCCAGAAGTCAAGTTCTGCATTTTCATTTTTGCCTATATACGTTTGCATCCCATCAGCCAGTTCTGCTCTATTCTCCTAAACTCTGATGGCAGAAGCTCAACACCACCCCACATCATCTTTATTTGGCTTTTTAAATATTTTTTTCAGCTATGAAAATTTTCTTTCCTGGTGTCACATACACCCTGTATAGAATTTGAAGTAAAAACAAGTTAAAGGTAATCATAGAATCATAGAATCATAGAATGGTAAGGTTGGAAGGGACCTCAAGGATCATCTGGTTCCAACCCCCTGCCATAGACAGGGACACCTCCCACTAGTACAGGTTACTCAAGACCTCGTCCAACCTGGCCTTGAACACCTCCAGGGAGGGAACAACCACAACCTCCCTGGGCAACCTGTTCCAGTGTCTCACCATCCTCACTGGAAAGAACTTCCTCCTAACATCCAGTCTAAATCTCCCCTCTGCCCCACATATGGCAGGGGGTTGGAACTAGATGATCCTTGAGGTCCCTTCCAACCTTACCATTCTATGATTCTATGATTCTATGATTACCTTTAACTTGTATATTTCTGTAAATATTCCTGTATATTGTGTATATATCTGCATATATATTGTACTAAGCTGTAAATACATCTTCATTCCTTAACTTCCATTCAGTTGAGTCTAGTCTGGGTGCTTTTTTTTCATAGTGTGTGGGGGGTGGGCAACTCCCAAACTATCACAGCCCTGGAAGACTACTCTGCTGGAGAGTTCAAGAGTTACATCCACCTGGGAGAACTTGGTGAGTGGAGACACAGAAACAAGGCACTACTCTGTTGTTTCTGGCAGGACATCCTCCTGCCATGTTCCCCTGACAGTCTCTGTCCTCCTTGTATGAGCTTCTCAGGACTGGGGGGTACTTCTGGGTACTGCAACACAGCCAGGTCTGGGTTTGAGTTGTGGCATGATCAGGGGAGGACTTAGTCATCAAAAAGCTCTTTTGCTCAGGTGTGCCTGCAAAACACACTTTGGGAACAATCTGAACAATATCATACTTGCCTTAAGTTCTTTCAGAGAAGAAACTAACTCGTACAAACTTCTGAACTGTTGCAGATAATGTTGCCTGAAATCTACTGTCTCTGCTGTTTGAGAGGTCTTCTCCAAAATGCCCTTCCCATGATTTAAGGAGCCCAAGTGATTGTGACACTGTGACAGCTCAAAGTATCAAGTGTAAGAACCTGGTCTTTCCAGGTAGGCTGTTTGCTTTCTCTAGATTTTAAGGTGTCCACATTGGTACACTGGTATTGGATTACTTCCAGGATAGGAGCAATGGTGCACTCCACACACTGATTTGCATATGTACATCTATGATAAATTTAAGCTGAGGTACACATGAGCTCTCAGATTATCAGCCACTTCCCAATCTGCTATCAGAGCTGGACATGTGTGTGTGCCAGCCTTTCCCTCCCTTTACCAATATGTTCAGCTTCCACAAGAAAAACATGCCAGTGCACAGGACTGCAAGGGTGGAAAATTGTGGACAAGTGGCCCAAGATGCCGGAGCAATGAAACAGTCAAGAGTATGTGCAGTTTTAGACACGTATTAGAGGGTAAAACATAAAATACTACATGTGACAAACTTGGACTACTTTGCTTTATTTTCTACATGAGGCCTGGATCAAATCCTGCGCAGGTCAACATGTATCTTTTCAGAGATTTCACTGGGAACTGATTCAACTTCATGAAACTTCATCAACAATAGAAATACTGAGATCAGTAGGATGGTATATTTTATGAAGTTCCTAATTTCTACTTCCTTAATTCCAGTTTTTAAGGAAGTGTTTTCATAGGGCTATATTCATCTTTTTGGGTTTCCCTTACTCAAGAATCACAGCAGAGAAGTGATACTTATGCTTAAATTCAATTACTCTGGTGGCTTGTTTTCCTACTGTCATGTCTTAAATAAAAATGGATAAGAACCCAAAGAAAGAGATTGCCTGAAAACAGAGATAAACCTCCTCCTCTTGAGAAATCTGCTGGTTCAATGTGTGCTTAGTTGGATTTACATGTAGAGGCTATCTAATCATGTAACTGGAGTAGCACCTTCTGGCAAGAACACCAGAAAGAACATTGAGGAACACTCTGATAGTGACTGATCTGCTTGGTAGGACTGGTTCAAGGATGCCACACTATATTTACCTTGGTTTTCTTCCCTATATTTTTTAAATGTCTACTGTTTGGGTGAAGCTGTCAATCAAGTTATGGTAGAAACGAGAGTGAAAGAAAAAGAAAGAAAGAAAGAAAGAAAGAAAGAAAGAAAGAAAGAAAGAAAGAAAGAAAGAAAGAAAGAAAGAAAGAAAGAGAAAGAAAGAAAAAGAAAGAAAGAAAGAAAGACTCATGGTAAGCAGCACACACTGAGGCATTAGAAGTTTGGAGGGGGTGTGTGGGTAACACAGGGAGGATTGATCCATCTCAGATAGCTTTACTTCCTCTTTTTTATGTTCACAGGAGGGCAGAGCAAATCTGATTCATGCCTCTTGCACACTACACATTGCCTCCAGTAACGCCTGCACAGGAAAAGCAGTCAGTCTGAAAGTATCACTTCTCTAAAAAAAACCATAAAAGAACACAGAACTAGATATGTAACTCTCAAAACCTCTCTTTTTTTACAAAAATTCAAACTTGTGGAACCAGAACCATGCAATAGGAAGGGTGCATACTGTTGTTAGTCTGCCTTACAACAAAGTTGGCCACCAGACCATCTCACACAGGTCCCAGAGCAGAAACTAGCAGAAACTAGCACACATCTATTCTTCTTCACCCATTGTCATGGTAGGCTTAAACAGGTCAAAATAGGCTTATACATGTCCTGGTTTGCCCAGACATGTTTTTCTGCTCTCCCTCCTTCTGTTGTGGGGAGAAGCAACCATGGGAAAGAGGACAAAGACCCTGGAGCCACTGACTCTAAGGATTCTGGCTTGCCCAGACTTGTTTTACATCCTGTGGTAAACAAGGTACACACACTCAGCTTGTGCCTGCCTTGTGCAAGGTCCGTTTTTCCCAAATTTGGGTAAAGCAAGCTTATGGTTTCACCTTGGCTAACTGCCATTCTGATTGGCTATTCTGTGTCCAAAGGCCCATTAGTCTCGGGCTATACTGATAAAAAGAGATAAGCAGGTAACACAATGTGCTCTGCCATGTATTCATGCCTACTTGCTACTGCCTGCTGCCATTGCTCACTGCCTTATTGTATCCTGAACTGCCTGGAAACTGCTTGCCTTAAGTTTACCAGGAACAAGCTCTAAATGCCTCCGCACGATAGACCTGCATAGTCAGCATGACGTTGTGCTGAGACTGCACATCGCAAGACATCCTGCCTACACCTGAAACTCTCCTGCCAAGACAAGGAGCCCTGGAAGGGACACACAGATTGTCCAGAGAAATCAGGACCAGGTCAGAGGTTGTCTGCCTCCTTTCCACAGCACCCTGTGAAACCTGGGAAGTGTCAGAAGTCTTAGTGGCTGACAGGACACAGGGAGAATTCCCTGAAAACAGTTGGGGTACTGTCTGAAGCTGTATCTAGGCCCACGAGTGAGGAAATAATATTTTGTGAGTAAATACTTAAAGTCTCTTAAAATTCCCCATTGCCTTCTGCCATAAGCAGAAAGGAGCTTCCTGAGTCCATCTAGTGGACAAGCAGTGCATTGACCACAAGCGGTATAATGACCACAGGAACCCTCTCTTCCAGTTCGGTTAATGTTTATATATTTTTGCTAGTTATTTCTAGATCTAGTTATTTCTTCGTATAGTATTTCCACGAGCATTGTAGAAGAAACTAATTATTATTAAAAAAATAGTGATTGGGGTGGTAAGAGTTCTGAATATTGGATATTAATAAACTATTAATTTTTGAAAATTATATCTCACATCAATTAATTACCCCTCCATTACACCCACGTCAAGGGCATTTGCACTATTAATGCCTAAACATAAAAAAAGTCTGAAGCCTGAGCTGCAAAAAGTGAGGGCTCTTTAGAAAAACCTAGCATATGATTGTCCTAATATTTAGGGGGGGGATTTTATTTTCTAAAGGCATGCGTGTTCAGTGCACATTCATCTAGTACTTCTGAATAAATGCAGAATGACAAATGCAGTACTCATGGCTCCTGCTCCAGTTACCTACAAAAGACATATCTGTATCTCATAGACAGTGCCTGTTCCTTCAGACTTCCCAGAAATGGTCATATAAAGCATCTTCCACTGGTATTCCAAGCTCAGTATTCTGCAGTGAAAATGTTCCTCAGCACAGTCTGATTTGTGTCCCTCAGGGGATTTGATCTGGGGAAATGCAGCAACAGGCTGAAGTGCAGAAAGGGTAAACAGACATAAGTAGATGGACAAAACAGCATAAAGGAGCATTGCTCTGGTCTTTATAAGGAGTTTATATGGTCTTGCACAGTTATGGTGAATTCACTGGCACCCAAATGTAGAAACCTTGCTTAAAGGGGATTTCAGTCTCAGTTGTGGATGCAGACACTGAGCCTTGCAGACCACTCAAAGGAATGCAACACAGGCAGGTAACGCTTGTGCAACACTAATAAATCAGCCCCTACAAGCCAAGCTATCAGTGGGTAGAATCTCACAGTTGCATCTCTTTGCGATTCAAATGGGGCCACAAAGATGTGGTCAGAGCATGATGATGCAGTCTCCCACAGGGTTGTTTCACAGACAGGTGACCTGAGACAGAGTTGTGCCCATATGGTCCAACTGTATAATTTCCCTATAAAGAGGAAAGAGCACACAGCAACTAGGAAATGCAAGTCAGTTATAGACTAGAAGATCAAATAGCAGTACCATCTGGTGTGGTCAGTGTCATTCACTCCCCACACAATGCCAGTGTAAAGGATATAGATGGCATACAGCTCTTACAAGATACCCTCATTTTGAAAATTATGGTATCTGGTATCCTGGGAATGAGAGAGGGTTTGGAGATGGGAGATGCACTTGTTTTTTCCTTTTTTTCTGTAGTGGTTGGAATATTTGGGGAAGTTTTGGAATGTTAATGTAGCCCAAAACCTAAGCAAGCACCTTGTCTGAAATCAGCACTCTTACCCATTGCAAAAGCAGCCTGAGTAACTATCTAGACCTCCATTCCTCACTTTAACAAGCTGTTTTTAATGGACCTCTGCTAATTCCAAGAGGCTCCGCCCTTTCACTGAGCAAATGCATTGCAAGCAAAATCTGAATGAGCTTCTATCTATTTGACAGATCAGGCACTTGCTGTTTAATTATACAGATGAGTAACACCAATGAACGGGTGCTTTTTCTTTGGGAGTTTGTTGCAGGCGAATGAATGCAAATTAGGCCGTAAAACAAAACAACTGTGGTGTAAATAGTGTAATTGTTGCCTTCTCAGCCATGGCAATCAATGATCTGTAAACCATTTTACATGGCTGCCCTGAGCTACTTCACCATCTTGCAATCTGGGCGTAATAAATAACTCCTTTGCATGAAACGAAGATGTACTCCAGTGTGGCACCCAGAGGGAGAGCTGCACTACATCAGTGGGGACACCAGCAGTATGGAAAAATAATGTGGCCGCTCATTTAGTGGTACAGAGAATGGATTGACATGTTGAGGTATGCTTAATACAGGCCAGTCCTTGTTTGACAACCCTGCTTGATTAAGTCCCTGGAAGGGATGTTACCAAAGGTCACATTATGTGCCAAACTGCCATATTTTAGAAGAAGGTTCACCAAAACACTCCAACTCATAGGTATCATAGAATCATAGAATCATAGAATGGTAAGGTTGGAAGGGACCTCAAGGATCATCTAGTTCCAACCCCCTGCCATAGGCAGGGACACCTCCCACTAGTAGAGGTTACTCAAGGCCTCATCCAATCTGGCCTTGAACACATCCAGGGAGGGAGCATCCACAACCTCCCTGGGCAACCTGTTCCAGTGCCTCACCACCCTTACTGTAAAGAACTTCCTCCTAACATCTAGTCTAAATCTCCCCTCTGCCAGTTTAAGCCCATTGCCCCTTGTCCTGTCATTGCAGGACCTTGTAAATAATCCTTCCCCAGCCTTCCTGTAGGCCCCCTTCAGATACTGGAAGGCTACTATCAGGTCCCCTCGAAGCCTTCTCTTCTCCAGGCTGAAGAGCCCCAACTCCCTCAGCCTGTCCTCATAGGAGAGCTGCTCCAGCCCTCTGATCATCTTTGTGGCCCTCCTCTGGACCCGCTCCAACACTTCCATGTCCTTCCTGTGCTGAGGGTTCCAGAA
>VWZE01014237.1:51181-69262 GCA_013396675.1 Eubucco bourcierii
CTGAGAGAGTCTTTGACTGCTGGAATGGGCTGCCCAGGGAGGTGGTGGAGTCACCGTCCCTGGAGGAGTTCAAGGCAGGTTTGGACGTGGCACTTGGTGCCATGGTCTAGTCTTGAGGTCTGTGGTGATGGGTTGGACTTGATGATCTTTGAGGTCTCTTCCAACCTTGGTGATACTGTGATACTGTGATACTGTGATGAATTGATCTTTAATGATTTTATTGTCCACAACATCCTGCATCAGGGAGTTTCATAACACAACATTTTGAATGAGGAATTATCTCTTGTAATTTGCCTTGAACTTTTCTTCTACTACTTTTTTTTTTCTGAGTTTCTACTTCTTTTTCTGGATCCATCCACAGTGCTCAACAACTTGTAGGGCTCAAGCATTTGTAAAAATCCTTTCCCAGGAATGTTACATTATTTTATATCTGCACCTCCAGATTTCTGGGGAAGGTAAAGAGTTAGGATTTTTGTCAGTAATGTAGTAAATTGGTTATAACTAGTCCCTGTAACACAGGTCTTAAGCTGGTTGGTCTTTCTTGCTGTGACTGTAGATTGGTCATCCAAATGTTGGTGAAGGAGTCCATTAAAAGAGACAGTCCAACCTACAAAGCCCATAAACCTTCATTTTCTATCTTAAAGTGTATGAAACACAGTAGGCATAGAGGAGGTGAGGAGAGAAAGGACGTTAACAGTGAAGCACAGCAAAGGCAGGAGATGAAGGCTGACCCTGACACTAGCATGTGAGGAATAAGGAGGGAACTAAAGAAAGGGTGACCTATCCGAAAACAACCCACACCACACTACAAGAGCAGCTGTCCTTGATTACTACCCCAAAATGGGAGGGAAAACTGTATGTCAACCTTTCTTCATTCTTCAGGCTACAGAAATATATTAAAGCAAAAGGAAAACAGAATTCAGATCTAAACCCTTTTGTGCTCACTGAAATTGGAGTTTGCTATTGCAGGTAAACTCGCTTCAATTGCTTTTCATAAAGCAATGAAGCTCCCTTTTAACTCAGTCTTGAATTTTTGTCCTTTCATCTCCTAACAGAGATATCACTTTTCTGACCATTAAAAAACCTGTTCTCTTCTCCAGTGTAAATGTGTTCATTTCTCATTAACACTCATTTGTTCTTGTGCCAGTATAGTTCGCATGCATGAATAGCTGGAGATATTTTGCTCCTGCATGGCACTGACACCTTTCCTGAAGTACTCAGAGATGATCACATGTCCTCTCAGCCCTCGCTTTGTTATGCTATATCAGCCAAAGTCTTTTAATCTTATGCTGTAAACCACCACTAGCTTTCCCCTTTTTAGCATCTGTTCCACTTTAAATTTCCTATTCAGGGAATTATCGAGAATTACACACAGCATTTCAAAAGATGCTCCCAGTTTTGTTATTAGTAGCGGGGAACTGAACTCCGGCAAGCTGGACATAAAAGCACGCAGCATTCTTGCCATAGCTGGAAACGCTTCCAAGCTATAGCAAACCTAAAAACCTTTATGCAGTCCGAGTAAGTGATACGGGTAGGGAGCCACACATCACCTCTACCCTCAGTTTGGCTAACAGAGGTGCATTTCACCAGACAAAACAGAGAGTAAGAGATTTATAGGAAAGCCAGAGCACTGAATCAGTACAAAATTATATCCTGTTAGTCCATGTTTGGAGTGTGCCTAAATACATCAGAATCAGAACTATAGTGCTTTAAAAATCCATTACACAGGAAACACAGCCATTAATCCTAAACTGTGATTAGGAAGAAATCTGAGGGTAAGAGAAAAGAGACTTTAGCCTCTGGACATTTTTCTGGAAGCTTTTAACCTCTCTGAAATAACATTTGAGATGCAATTGCTGTTGCTGGGGAAATAAACATGATGGCACATGAAGAAAGAAACACTCAAGTGGGGAGCAGGCAAGAGCAGCAAATGAGCCCTTATGAAACAAAAGACTCTCTCACTCTCCCAACAGGCATCTCTAACAAAACATGAGGCAGAGTGACTGAAAACATGGTAAAAAAAATATGACTATGCTTAGCTACGTTATATAATAGGATATCAGTGAGTCTTTATCTAAATTGCACAGTCTGCAGTATTTCACCCATTCTGTGTCTCTAGGCTTCATAAATGATTTGGGATTCTTCATCTTCCTCCCATTACAACTGAAAATGTGTGTCTAAATCCTCATGTAAGTACGCATCATTATTGACTTACAGATACTAGATTGCTTCCCAGTGTTCTTACTTAATCTCTGGTGGTTCAAGGAGCACTAAAACACAAAGATTATTGTGCACTTGATATTACAGATAATACCTTTGTCTTTGAGGTTCTTAACTCGCCTGGGGCTCCTCCCTCAAGAAAATTCAACCACCTCCACCACTTTGTGACTCAAAACCAAAAAGCACTTTTCCTCTGTGTACTGACATTCGCTGTAAGCAACGCAAAGGGCTGGAGCAAAGAAACAAAAGATCAGAAATCCTTCTGTGCAGTAAATGCTCTTAACCTCCACCACTGCTGGAAGCGAGTCTTGATTTAATCTAAGCAGGAACACAGACAAAAATCAACTCTCATCATCAGACCTTGGGACAACAATTCCTGCAGCTGTGCAGTAATGAAATCCTCGGCATGGCAGATCTTTATCTAAAACTCATCTAACTGATGGGAAGAGGAATGTCTGCACAAACATTTGTGTCTCTCAGACTCAGGACTCAGACAGTCCTGAGCTGTAATGCAGTGTTGCCTTCACGTTGTAAGTCCCAAATAACTGTTTCACTTCCCTTGAGGGATAGGGTACAACTGTGGGCAAAATATGAGAAACGCAACATGGATTCCAGAAAAGCAAGAAAAAGATCAGAAGGAAGAAAAAAAATTATACAAATATTTGGTATTTGAACTAACAATTTTTGGTCTCTTCCAAGTGAAATATTCCCCTCCTCTCCCCTCCCCTCTCCTCCCCTCTCCTCTCCTCTCCTCTCCTCTCCTCGAGTCGAGTCGAGTCGAGTCGAGTCTCCTCGAGTCTCCTCGAGTCTCCTCTCCTTGATTCTCCCCTCCTCGAGTCTCCTCTCCTCTCCTCGAGACTCCTCGAGTCTCCTCAAGTCTCCTCGAGTCTCCTCTCCTCTCCTCAGTGTAGATAGAGCAGTACAAGGTAAGAGAGTTTTGGAAGTAGCCTGTTCAACCAAAAAAACCTGCTTTTTAATAGCTCTATCCAACCAGGGCATCTTCCAGCTGCAGTGCTGGTTAATTTCCACCCTTTTTGCTGTGGAATTGGGTGATTAAGAGCCAGCACAAGGGTGGAGCTGAACAAAGAGATTTGCTATCAGATCTTTTGTCCAAAGCAAAAAATTGGCCAGTTGTTGATTAGAAGAGCATAACCAAAGAATTTGGTCTATGTGGTGCACTTCTAGTTAGACATTTCCAATATGATTGGCAGTGATAGCACCAAACAGAAACAGCAATTCAAATAGATATTCAGTAGTACCTTCAGTGATCACGCACCTTTTAGACACTCAAATGAAGAGCTCAGGTAAACTTCAGCCAACTTTTTGAGGATGCAAGGTTTCAAGGAGCAAAGCACACTACAGATACATTTCTAGGGGAGCAAATCAGTTCCTGTATCTCTGAGCTGCATCACGTGTTCATCCAGCTCTGGACACACATGCACATTGTGGCTTTATCCCAACAAAGGAGCATTTGTGTGTTCACTGCTCACACCCACACTCATATTTGCTTCAGTCAAAAGGGAATTGGTGAAAACAAGGGTCACTGACACAGAATTTAGCGGGTTTTCCTTGTCTTGTCTTTGCTGAGTTTTGTTCCTCACTATTACATGGTAGCATGAGCTTTTATAACCCACCAGTTCTGAGACTTCAGTTCAAGAAGGACACAGAATTGCTTGAGAGAGTCCAGCTCAGAGCCACAAAGATGATTAAGGGAATGGAACATCTCTCTTATGAGGAGAGACTGAGGGAGCTGGGGCTCTTTAGCTTGAAGAAGAGGAGACTGAGGGGTAACCTCATCAATGTTTATAAATATGTAAAGGGTGAGTGCCAGGAGGATGGAGCCAGGCTCTGCTCAGTGATGCCCAGTGACAGGACAAGGGGCAATGGGTGGTAGCTGAGGCATAGGATGTTTTATTTAAGACCCAAGGAGGAATTTTTTCACTGTGAGGGTGACAGAACACTGGAAAAGGGAGGTTGTGAAGTATCCCTCTCTGGAGATATTCAAAACCCACCTGGATGTGTTCCTGTGTGATCTGGTATAGGTGATTCTGCTCTGGCAGAGGGGATGGACTGGATGACCTTTCGAGGTCCCTTCCAGCCCCTGACATTCTGTGATTCTGTGAGTTCCAATTCATCACCCATAAGCAATTTTTTAAGGCCATGAGTACTGTTCCACTCATGTCCAGGTCAGGACCAACAAGTGTCAAGCATTAGGGTAAGGATGAGTAAACCAGTGTCACACAGAAGAAGCAGAGGAGCTCCCTCACTGTCTTTTAACTGCCCCAAGTACGAGGTCATGGTGAAGTCTCCTGCATGTGACACCGCTCCCCAGCCTCCCTGCTTCTCTGTAGCCCTACAGAGCTCACTGATAAGTGGCTTAAAGGATCCACTGGCCAACTGCCCCAGCACACACAATTATCACGTGGGACAGAGGCCACAAACCTGATGCTGAAAATGCCTGAAATGGGTTTATGCATGAGGCAGCATGAGAGGAATCTTCACAGGTCCCATCACAGCCAGGAGCAGCAGTAGGAAAGATTTGGTTTCCTTGTTCTTCTTCACACATCAAAGTAGAAAAACAAAGGTAGAAAAGAGAAAAAGGGTAAAGCAAAACTAGCAGCAACAGCAAAAGACAGATTTATACACTGAGAGGAAGATTCCAGGAGACACAAACATTTTCCCTGCTGTGTAGACTTGTAAAACAAACTATGTCCTCGAGTCTTGCATTAAAAACTTTCTGACTAAATGAAAAACTGATGAGCCATAAGGGTTAACTAACTGCCAACCCTGAAAGACATCACTTTCCATTTCTCTCCTCTTCCACTAAAAGCAGAGGAGTGTTTTACGAGCAAATAGTAAAACCTCAGGTCTCATTTTCCAATTTGAAGTCTCAGAGATTCTCAGCACTATGTTCTTACCCTGTAACTATTCTCCAGTCTCTCATAATCACACTCAGTGGTCTAAGCTCAGCTTTCACCAGCTTGCAACAACCCTTTGCATAACACTTTATCATGATTCTCATGTCAGTTGTGCCTCTCTCCCTCACTCATTATTTTCCCTGACAGGCTTTCTCTCTGGATGGCTAAACCAAGTGGCTCTGCCTGAAGCAGGAATCCACTCCTGACCCAAGGAGGGAAATCAGCTTTCCCACCAAACTCTCCCCACTCGATCGACAATATTTAACTTAACCCCACTGCTTCATTGCTTGATTTAGAGCTGACACGTGTTACTACTAGTGAAGGCACCCATCCCCTCTTTTGACAGACGTTGAAAGTGAAGTGCTTAAATCACAGAGACTAGGGAGCTGAGTTCCTAAAGGGAGGCACCGCTTCCCTTAAGTCTGCAACCAGTTGGGTTACCGCAGCCTTCGTCACTCCTTGCTCATCTCCCAGCCACGGGCTCAAGTCCCCGTGGCTGGGCACAGGAACCCTTCGCCGGGACATCGAGCAGCTCGGGCAGTGAGAAGTGAGGCAAGAGGCAATCCCAAGCTCCAGGATTCCCTAGAGTGACAGGCGGATCCCTCCCGGGGTTGATCAGAACACCGCTGCGGCGAAGGGGACGCACTCTCTTAGTGCCTCCGGAGAGGCTCTGCCGTCGACGTTCTCCCCGGCAGGGCGCAGGGGAGGGGTGGCCAGCCACAGCCCTTCTCCGGGCTGGAAGAAACTTCCCCGGCATGACCGGTTCAGACCCGCCGCCCCGCCTGCGCTCCGCCCCGGAACCGGGCGCGGCTCCCGCGGGCGGGCAGAGCCCGGCGGCTGCGGGCGCCCGTGGAGGGTCGCTGGCTGTGGCGGCTCGCCTCGCCTCGCCTCGCCTCACATCTCCCTGCCTGCAGGAGGCCGCCGTGGTAAGGCCGAGCCCCAGTCGGGGCGATCGCGGGAACGGGGTCCTTATGGTCGGGAGAAATTGGAATCCCACCCCCCTCTCGGGGTTGCAGCTTGTCTGGGCATCCTCCCCCAGGTTGTTCCCCGGTACCAGCTGGTGAGGCGGGGCTGGTGACCGAGGAGGAAGGACCCCGGCAGCCCCGCAGACTTCTCGGGGATGCTGCTGGGTGTTGTTGAGTGGTGTTGCTCGCCGAGGGGCAGGGGAGATTGCGGGTGCGACGGTGAGGAGGCTTAAGTGGGACGTGGGCTGGGCTGCAGGTGTGACAATCTGGCACGTTGCGGGGACATGAGCTCGGCTCCCGGGTTGACGGCACATCGGGTGGGCAGGAATCGGTCCGGATTGCAAGTGCAACAGAGAGGTATACAGGCAGGACGAATCCAAACTGCTGGGGCAATGGTGGAACACACAGGTGGGAGCTGGGCCGGATTACAGCTAAGAAGATACTGCATGTGCGGGCTGGATGTGCCTTGGACTGCAGGTGCCACTATGCATGTGTCGGTGTGATGTGGTCCAGATTGCCTGTGCAACAGTATGATGTGTAGGTGCAATGTGGTCCAGATTGCAGGTGTGATGGTGAGATGTGCAGGAAGGGTATGGTCCTGCTGTGCTTGGATGTGACAGTGCATGTACTGGCATAGAGTGTACAGTTGCTCGCTCTGCTTCTGCAGCTAGGCTGGCTTCCAGCTTTTATTTTGAAAGATTCTGTTATCCAGTGGTTTCGGACAAGGTCTCTCAAGTCCTACCAGGGTTCACATACTTCTCTCGTGCCTCATCCTCCCTTTTGCTCAATAGCTCTGCAATGATGAAGTGGGTTCTTGCAACATCAGCACCCAAATTCCAAAGCTTGGGGGTTGGGAAGGCAAGCTCGGATATACTGATCTTAGGAGAAATACCCCAAAACAGCATTTGTGATCCTCCCTCCCTGTAGCGGATCAGCATTGTGAACCATATGTTATTTTTCATGGATCCCTAAGACTGAGGAATTTCTCTGAGTAAACACAGTGCGCTGTGAAACACATCAGGCTCCCTCTTTGCCTGCGAGGAAACTTCTATCTTAAATCAGTTAAAAAGAAAAGTTGAAGTCAACAGAGTTACAGTAAGGTTGAAATCATTCTACTTGCTCAGAATTTAGGCTATCTGGCCTCTAGTACCATTTCTCTCTCATCCACTAAGCTTGTTTGTCCACAACATAGACTACCAGTGGCAGCCAAGACTTGAGGGCAGGAAGGGGTTGCAGGAACCTGTGAGGATATGTGGTTTGGTGTTTTGTTTGGTTGGGGTTTTTTTCATCCTGTTGTAAGTTAATAATCCTATTCTAGGCTGTCATCCAAGAATTTTGCTTCAAAAATGCAAACAGTGTTCAGGACTCATTGTGTAAAAGATGATCTAAATGTAGGCCAGGAAGGGACCCAGCAGGTCAGCAAATCTAAGCAACTGAATGATATTATGCCTTATTCCACACCATTGTAATTCATTCTTTCCCAGTCTCCTGGGAAGGAAAAGTTTTGCAGCTTTACTAAACTGACATTGTATTTTTTTTCCCCTCAATGTAAGGCTTTATCTTACTTGGTATTTGTACTACGATTGCCTAATTCTCTCAGTCTGATGCTTTTCTCTCTTATCAGTGTAGAAATAGGAATTTTATACATTTATCTTTGCTGTGCTAAACAAGCTAGAACTTGCCATCTGCTTTCACGAAGCGAGTTCTGGCTTCTGCTGATCCCTGGAAATCCTGTGCTGGGCTCCTCGCTCTCTGACTTCCTGGTGTATGAGCAGAGCAGCAGGACTCAAGTGTCCATTCAGTGCCTCTCACGCTTGGACACCTCATCTAGAAACAAATACCTCACCTGGTAGGTACTGCAATTAACCTCCTTCTCAGGCTCCTCTCATCCTGTGATGAGGATGGGAAAATGGGATTTTCTGCTGTCAGGTCTGATCTTATTCCATTCCTCTTACTGTGTTATTTTTATTCCATATTCCTACACTGTGCTGGTCCAGTATTCTTCCAATTTTCTCCCACTTGCTCTATCATGAAGGGACATACTAAGTAGGATAAAGTCTCCCTCACTTTCAGTCATGACCCCTGCCAAACTCGGATTGACTCCTTCCATGTGACTGGCTATCTGATCGTTTAAGGTCTAGACCCTATTTATTACAGTTTTTCATCTTTCGTGTCTTAACTCCTCGTTTCACTGAGCTGCACACCAAGTGGCTGCACTTCAGATGTGTTGGAAGCTGAACTCTACCCCTTTCTTGTGTGCCAGGTATGCTGCACTGGTTTCCCAGAGCAACTGTGTAGAAAATTTTTCTTATCAAAGCAAACTAAGTTGCATTTTGTCCTTCTNCCTTCAACAATCATTCTGTTAATAAGGGATTTTTAATCTCACTGTTGTACCCTAACCAGCCGTGAGTGGAAGACAAGTGTAATTCGACAGTGGGTAGTAACACAATCCCTACACTAGGGAATGAACAAAATTCATAGAGCTGAAACATTTGGGGGAACTTCAGGCAAACTCTGTTATCATATCTGAGCTCAGATTTAACTCCCAGATGAACGTCCTCTTAATATATGCAACAAGGTCTATCAGTATGATTCAGAGGAAATACCACCCACTGAATCAACAAAATCAACTCGTAGGATCCCACAATGACACTGAACAAATCCAACTCTGCTCAGTGTAAAATGCTGCAGCTGGTAGCTGCAAATAAACGTATCACAAGGAGTTGTCCCTGTTCCATTTGTTAATGTTGTACATTGCTTTTTATCTAACTAGGTTAAAAACAGCTAAATATTTTGCAGAAGCTAGGTATAACCCTGCAGCGTGATAGCCCAGTGCAAGGGGGGAGGCTCGAGAATAACTGCGTGCTTTTGACCTAATATATTATAATCCCTTTGGTATTATCCACCAAACTCGAGTTTATTCCAGTGTTTCTCAGCATTGCATGTGCAGCAGTTTATCATACAGTGCTTGTGAGCGTTGTGCTGCAGAGGCTACTTCATCTCCCTGTGGCCACAAAAAGCACTGGGCATGGGCAAGCACTCTTTTAATTACACTGAGAGGAGGTCTCAAGTCCTGTGCCATCAAACAAGCTGCTAAGACCAAACTGCAAGGAGGAAAGAAGTTATGTCAAATTTCAAGCCCTGGCTTTCTCCTTCTAGCAGAGGGTGGCATGGTGCTGGTAGCTCTGGCAAGAAATTGTTGCAGCATTCCAGTTGTTCTAGTTCTGCAGGCATGCTCTATAAACTGGAGCAAAGCACAAGACAGGAATGCTTCAAAAAAGGATTCATGGAGTTTTGTGTGATTTCCCAGTGCCGCTTGGGATCCTTGTCAGGGCAAGTATCATTTGGTTCCTTTCTCCTAGGGAAAAATAAGTAGTGAGCAACAGCCAAGCCTTATGATTGCTACCAGATGTCATCACTGATAGACAAGGAACTAATTCTGAATGTGGAAACAAATGGAAAGAGGGTGTGTAGAGCTCATGAGCCCCTGAGTCATAGCCTGGCATCTACAAAAGTGGCTGCAGTTAAAAGTAAGGGGTTGTATGATGTGGCAGGTGAGCATTTGTTACTGCGTTGTTACTGTGTTGTCAGACCAGCCTTTCACATTGGCAGAAATCATCAGGAGCAGGTCTAAAAGCATGCTGGCTTTTCTATTTGATGTAATGAACAGGTACTCTTCACAGATCCAGTTGTTTCTTCTAGTTTGATATCTGTGCTGACATTTCAAAGTACTGGGAAAGCTGAAGTCACAAACCGAGAAAACTCTTAAGGGAGCAATAGTGTTTGCAAAACACTCTGCAGCACTTGATGATGTATTTCAAGGTGCTCTGAGGATCCTACTGAGCTGACAAGGGAGAATGGGCCAAGACAGTGGACGAAGTCTTCATCCCAGCATTGGAGTTACTCATCCAATTCCAAAATGTTTTAATAAGCTAAAACAGGTCACCTCAGAAGGGACCTTGCTCCCACACTATGTCCAGTAAAACATTAAAGACAGGTAAAGAGATGCCAAATGTGGTTGGTAGATGGCGATATTGAACTTGGGCAGGTGCCACCAGGTGGTGCTATTTTGCATTGACTTCCCGTTTGTTACTCTTAACCGTGACCATTATTTTGCCTTAGGTGAGGTAGGATTAATTTGGGAGGATGTTTAAAGGTAGAGGAGGAATTTGACATTCGCATTGCTGCTCCTTTAGAGTCTGTTCAGGTGTCCTCAATCAGCTTTAGGTACTGGGAGAACTTTACCAAAAATGACATGGGAGAAACTCCAGTTGATAGGTCACATAGCTGCTCGCAGAATATCCACCCGTTCAGTAACATTGATTTCTCCCCAGATCTGATTTGCAAAACCTTATGTTACCTCTGCTGGTCCCATGCTGATGGTTAATGCTGAAAGAGGACATCACTAGTGGCAGCAGGCCACCTCAGGATTGTATGGGTCTACATTTATCCAGCCGGGAGAGTTGAGTCACATTTTAACAAGCAAGGACAATGAAAGAATTTGGAGATCACTCCAGGAAAGTGTGGGAAAGTAGGCACTCTGCAACCGTAAAACCACTAAGTTTAGTTGTAGTTTAAAATGGAAAATGTTGGTGACTTTTGCATTTGCAAAGGTCAGATGGATTTGGAGACCCACAAGTCTGCTCTGCTCCTGCATGCTCTGCAGCAAGCTTCTCCATGAGGAGTCAGAACTGCCTGTCTCGTCCCCATCCCAGGGACTGCAGGGCTGCATGGTAAGCTCATCCCTTGCTAGAGTCACAGCCTCTCCCCAGTCTACCTTGTCAGGTGGAGGTGATGAAGGGAGGAAAGCAGCAGCAGAGCCTCTTTCCTCTCTCCAGATCGATGAACGAAGATGGCATTGTTTTCATTTATTTATTTATATCTTTGGTGAGCAGCTCTGTTTGTGTCAGCCTGGCTGAAGAATAACTTTGTTAACCTCTACTCCATCAGTTCAATTGCATTATCTTTAATGAGGCTGCTCTCTCTGTGTTGCTTCTGTTGTGCTGGCTTTCCCTGTGTGGGAACTGCCTGCTCCTCATCTGTTCCTGCTTTTCTGTTAAATCATTGTACGATATTCACTGAAAGCAGTGAGCTAAGCCTCAGCATTATCTTCTAACAGAGGCCCCAGGCGGAAACACAAGTTCTCCATACTACAAGGTAGCAGCTTTTTGTGAGTGATGGTTTTCTTCCTGCAGCCTGCCAGGAAAGCAAGCAGTGGCAGATCAGCTCTTTCCAGCAGCTTTGGGATTTTGCCCTCTTTGCTGCACACAGCTGAGGACCCTGGGTGGTGGCCTCTGCTGTGTGAGTAAGCCTCCTGCCTGCCCAAAAACAGCCACAATCTCCTCCTTTGTGTGTTTCTAGCTCAGAAAAGACTGATTCATTCTCTGAAGCAGATTAATTACTTCTGCTATTTAAAAAGGGGAAAAAAAAAAAGAAATACAGAAAAGAAATGCTTTAGAATTGGTCGGCTTAGCTTTCAGCTGTGTATACAATGCAGTAAAGCAAATGTGCTTTGAGCCAAAACAAAAAAAAAAACAACAAAAAAAAAGTTTGTGTGGAAAAAGAAACTGGGTTATGATATTTACCTGGTGCTTCAGCACTGGCCTATGCAATTTAGAAATTTTTCATGAACGTGCCTTGTTCTTGAATTCAGTGACAAGTGGTGCAAATCTGAACCCACCACGAAGGTGAACTGGGGAGCAAATATTGTTATTTCCCTGACACATTTTATATCTTGTTTCTCTTCTGTTTTACATCATGCTGATGTGGCACTCAGCTCCATGAGTAGCTTACATCTGAAGCCTGGCTGAATTGCTCCGTTTCTTCCTCGGAAGGCTGCTTTCCAGCCTGCTTGGCTCTGTTCACTTGTTTATGCACTTATGGGCTGTAGTTCCACATTTCAGAACAAGCTGTCCAATATTCATGAGTTATTTAGTATTTAGCCAGTCCTGAGGCTTCTTTTATAAGCCTGGAGATAAATTCTGTGTTTTGTTATTTCCATTACTGGAAATGGACTGAACATCCACAACCATTACCAAGCCTTAAATATGCCTCTAATTATCTAAAAGAAAAGTAGGGGAAAGGACTATCACAAAGCTAAATTGATTTGCAAGTAATTCCTAAACCCCTGTGCTGATAACACTTGTGAGCAAGTGTTTGAGCAAGCCATATGTGTAGAGATGAATCACTTATAAAATTATATCCAAATATTAGTTGCATATTTATTTATCAGTTAAATATAGTGATTTTCCTCTTGAAGATCAATGACAGCCACATGCTCAGTTGGCATACAACACTACAGCTCTTTGGACTGACTGCAAACCTGAGGATGTGACTGAACAACTGATTTATTTGTAAAAATAAAACAATATCAATTACTTGTTTCTAAAGTGGTTTAAATTCATAGCAAAAACTAAAAGAGATCAAAGTGTTGGTCTAAGATATCTTGCATGTGAGTTATTCCTATGTATAGTAAGGTCATTTTTTCCCAAGCATGAGAATTTTCCATCATTAACCTCCAGCTGGTTGAGTTATATTAAAACCCCTTCAATCAATTCCAAGACTGAGTTAGCACAGGAAAGATAATAATTGAGGAGGACAAGTTTAGGTCCTTTTGAAACAGCTGGACCAAGTACTGTAGCAAAGTGAATGGGTTAAGCCAGGCAATCTTCTAGGATTACTGCATTATAAAATAGGAACTTCAAACTTTTTCCACTAGTAGCGAAAATAGTCGGAAAGCATATTTGGAGTGGATTAGTTTTGAAATCATGGTAAGCCACTTTTCTGCAAGAATTTACTTTGAATGGCTCAAATGCTTAACTTCTTGAATTAGCAGTTGAGTGTGTTTTGCAGTTACTTTCATTAATGTTCATATTCAGAAAAGCTCACAGGAAAGCACCTGGCAGTATCTGGGTTTGTTCTTCTTAATGTGTGTGATATATGCCATTAAGAATCCTGGCTGTGGTCAGCCTTATCTGAACAAAAATGTTCAGGATGTTTACTCTCAGGTTGTTCACCAGGTAAGATACCAATCACTGTGATTCATCAACGACTGAATGGAAAAGGTGATCTCAGTAGGAGGGAGCTATGTTTACAGCCTATTTGGAGAACAGTTGGGAAAATGCTGTTTCTTTACATACTCTTTCTGATTTCTTGGTAGTTTTTTTCAGCAGGGACATCTGTAAACGTTATTATGGATCTGGGCAACTCTTTGGTTTAATGGTGCCTACAACCCTTTGCCCTATGTACCTTCTGCATCATGCTTGTTTTTAGGGAAGGGCTATTTACTAGCCTGAAGATCTTCATCCTTGTGCAAGTGAGAAGGGTTTGTGCCTGTGCCGGAGGAGTACAGCAAAAATCTGCACAAACCCGGTCTGACTGTATTCCTGTGGGACAAGACTCAAATGGTCTTTTTTTTCCATAATTACATGTCACTGCTGCCAGCACCAGTGTGTGTGCAAGGGTGCAGAGTTCAGGCACCTCAGGAGGTTTCATCCTGGCAATTCGTAAGTGGTTCCTCTGCAGTCTTAGCAAGAGTGCAATATGCATATGCAGGGTAAATAAACTGAATAAATATCAGGCTCTTTACTTAGCCTGTGGGTTTCCTTTAGAAACCTCTGCATGGGTTAATGCCCTTATTTCTGGGTAGAACTGCTGGTGCAGTCTGAGCTTTTGGCAAAATATTTCGTCATCACTTCTCCAGAGAGAGCACATTTAGTCTCCCTGGCTGGAGGTATCACACCCAAGACAGGATGGCTTATTGGTTGCAGATGCTTCCTACCTAAAGAACTGTAGAGTGAATGTTTTGTATATTTAAAGGAGACCAATCCCATTAAATAGACACATCCTGGTGCATGTGCAGACACTAGCAGAGCCCTCCATTTCCTGAAGTATCCATCAGGTAAAGAATACTTCAGAAGACTTCGTGTGTGCATGTGTGTGTGTGTGTGTGTTCTCATAGCATCATCTAAAGTGAATGTATTCAGCAGAAAAGCAGCCAGAGAGCTGCAGTGACAAGAGCAGTGTCAGTCTTCAAGGAGAGTGGAGAAATTCAGTAAGCAGAAGAGCCAGCAGTCAGCTTTACAGTTTCTGTCTTCCTCCCACAGCTTCCTGGGGATGCTCAGGTGTCTCTGCTCCCCAAGGAGGGAACAAACTGGCTGCTCTCACTGTGCTCTTCCAGTGCCTGGCAAAGATGGTACCAGCCCACCACATCTGCTCCCCAACAGCTCTTTGGCATCTCTTGCTGTCCACTGGCACTGAGTCATGCTACAAAGGCTAGATACCTTCCCTTCTGTAGGGAAATGATTTGGCTCTCCCCCTAAGTTTCTCTGTCTTCACTTGGCCAAACTCCTTCGCAGTACCCTTTCTGCACCTCTTTTAACATTGATCCTTCTAGTTGCTACACACTGAGTTCAGTTCTCAGATGAACAAAGGAGTGTTGTTGCATTACCCAGATTACTTTCTGGCAGCCTACTTTTTTTCCCATATAGATATTCTTCACTAACTCCATAGGAGCTGCACTACCCAGTGAAGCAGTCACAGAGATGGGGAGGTGAACATTACACCTGTAGTTCTTGAGTATGGGCTCTGTTTATGTTTAGTAATTTAGTAGTGAATGACACCAGCCATTTTAGACAAGATCACCTCAAAAGAGCCATCATAGCAGACCTATGGTTGGCATCTCTCCCTACCAGCCAGAAATGATCCGAGTGTCTCCTTTCCAGAATCCTTCACACAACTTAGAAGAAAAAGCATTGGCATGGGAGTTGATTTGTCACATAAACGCAGAGCAGTGAGAATACCCTGATTCCTGTAATTAGGAATAATCTAATTCATGAGGCAAATGGGATGTATTTATTTCTGTTTAATTGGATTCCTGCATTTTCTGGGCCTGCCATGTGGGCAGGGGACCCACCACACTGTGATCCAGAGGCAGCAGAGCAATACTAGAGCTCTAGAGCATCTTGGCTTTTCTTCACCTAACATAGGACTGAACTCTTAGTTCTTAATTTCACCTTATTTTGATGCAATTACTGTCTAAAGGCCCGCCAAAGTAACTGCTAGAAAATCAGGGTAAAATTAGGCTGAGTTGCTGGAGGAAAACCATTAGCCCTCTCTCTGAGCAATCTGAAAGCAAAGTTTCTGGGACACAAACTCAGATGTGAGAAGTTGAATCCATAAAAGGATTTATGCCCTTAACAAAGTACATCCTTGTGGTATGGGGGCAAAGGTTTTCTCCTCAGGAAAACACTTATCTCTCCTCACAAGCAAACCTTCAGATGCCCCACCAGCACCTCTCTCTAAGCAGTGGCACAGCAGTGCCACTGCTTCATCCGGAGGAAGAAGAGGCTGAGGAAACCCTTACTCCCCAGGCAGTGCCTAAAACATTCAGTCAGAGACACAGCCCCATTCATGGACTCTTTCTGGTCATGCCATGAAAGCAAAATGCCTTTGCTAGGGCTAAGTTACAGACAGTTGGGTTGATGGACCTTGGCTGAGAGCGGAGCTTACCATGGTGCAGAACCATCCCTCTATCCACAAGCTGCTCCTGCAGATGCTAGCATTAGAGCATTTGGAGGCCGTGGGCAACTGCCTGCAGTAGCCAGGCAGGGATTCAAACACCTGGAAGCAGCACAAGGTATCAGCTAGCTAGGAGTGGGAACTGGGATCCAAACCCACTCATTCTTTTTCCAAGGCTGCCCATTGCTGCTACTGTTCATGTGCCAAGGGGTACAGCAAGGGGCAATGTATCGCTAGAGTTTGGGGAGGTTAACTGCTTGTTAGGGTGCTTTTATGTGGGAGATGATGCAGCCTTTCTAAGAACACAAACATTTCTGGTGTATCTCACAGGTCCAGGCTTCAGATGAAACCTTATGTGAGCTGATAGCCATTTAAATGTCTTCTGTGGTTGCAAAACCAGGAATTCACAACATCAATAATCCACTCTTTGCAGGATTTTTTTTTTTCTCTTAACTTTGCAATTTTTTCCCCTAAAACCTACTGTGAACCGCATCCTGCTTTGAAGAACCAGATGAGCAACTCATCTTTTGAGGACTTGGGGATTAGCTTTCAAGAGTGCATGTAATGTAAAGTGACATTCATTTGCTGTAGTAAAAACTCATCATGATTTAGCATTTGTCTTGGATTGTATAAACATGCCCTCAGACTGTTTCCTAGAGCAGGATGGGGAACTGTGCAGTCATTTCCCTAGACATTGAATTGTTATGGTGAAGCTGCCTTAAATAGAAAGCACGTGAGCAAGTTGGTTTCTTAAAGACCAGCTGAATTTGGACTGAAGGGCAGAGAGAGCAGTGTATTTCTGACATTGACAGAGCTGCAATCATGTACGCAAGAGATGAGTTTTCCCTCTAGGGCAGGAAATGTCTTGTGGGCTCCAACTTTTGATCCGGGGGATTCAATTCAAGGTAGAGACCTCACAGAGTAAGAAAAAACATTATTTGTAGCCTAACAGCTACCCTGAGCCAGGCAGGAGGTCTCTGCTAAAATGAGCCATCTTGAAATATTCACAGTTTAATAATAACTGGCTTCCAGTTAACACCTCCCAAGAGGCTGAATGGATGCCTTTTGCAGCTGTGGCTCACAAACTCATTTCCACTTGAAATCTTGACCAGAAAGGCACGGAGACTTTTTCTGTTAAAAAAACCTTTTAAAGTCTTCAGTGCCCACTCAGTCCGTGAAAGTCAGACTGCACTGAAGCTCAGAAGAACCTTAGAGTGTCCCAGTGAGAGCAGGGAGACCATCATCCAGTCCTGTTCAACATCTTCATCAATGACATTGATGGGAGGATGGTATCTGCTCAACAAGTTTGCTGACAATACCAAACTGGGAGGCTTAGCTGATACAGCTGAAGGCACTGTGGCCATCTGCTGAGACTTGGACAGGCTGGAAAGCTGGGCACAGAGGAATCTGGTGAGGTTCAACAAGGATAAGTGCAGAGTCCTGCACCTGGGAAGGAATAATAAATTGCACCAGTACAGGTTAGTAGGTGATCTGCTAAAGAGCAGCCCCATGGAGAAGGGCTTGGGAGTCCTGTTGGACAAAAAGTTATCCATGGGACAGCAATTTACCCTTGTGGGCAAGAAGGCCAATGGGATCCTGGGGTGCATTATGAAGACTGTGTCCAGCAGATCAAGGGAGGTTCTCCTCACCCTCTACTCTGCCCTAGTGAGGTCCTGCCTAGAATATTGCATCCAATTCTAGACTTCCCAGTTCAAGAGGGACAGGGATCTACCTAAGAGATCAAATGGAGAGCTACAAGGATGGTTAAGAGACTGGAGCACTGCCTTATGATGAAAGGCTGAAATACCTGGGGATTTTCAGTCTGGAGTGGAGAAGACTGAGAGAGGATCTGATAAATGTATATAAATATGTGAGGGCTGGATTCAAGAAGCGAGGGACAGCCTCTTCTCACTTGTACCCTATGATAAACAAGGAGCAATGGATGTAAACTCCAGTACAGTAAGTTCCACCTCAACATGAGGAAGAATTTCTTTATTGTAAGGGTCACAGAGCACTGGAACAGGCTCTCCAGAGAGGTTGTGGAGTCTCCTTTTCTGGAGACTTTCAAGATCCATCAGGTTGTGTTCCTGTGTGACCTGCACTAGATTATATGGTCCTGCTCTGGCAGGAGAGTTGAACTCAAAGATGTCCAGAGGTCCCTTCCAACCCCTAACATTCTGTGATCATCAAGCCCCAGCTCAGGGGAGCACTGTCTGAGCCTCTGACCTTTGCCCATCCTGGGGGACATCCTCAGTATTTTAAGCTGTTCCAGCTCTCCCAGCATTTCAAAGACTCTGAGATCTTGCGGAGTTTGAAGTCCCAGTGCCACAAAACCAAAAAACCCTGCACAGCTGACAGAAGGTACAAGGGGGCTGTCCTTACTGCTTGCCACCCCCATGTTCTTCATCCCACCCACTCCAGCCTTCCTTCTTTTTTCTTTGACTTTTTCTCTTTTTTTT